>CABFVX010006989.1:0-34889 GCA_902151425.1 Timema shepardi
TACCCTCATACGTCATAATTACAGTTACCGAACATACCGGTACAATTTCTGACGTCACCGAATAGACCGGTCCCCATACTACTATAAAACACTATTAAATTGTTAAAAGAAAAGCTTCATAACTATTTAGAATACAAACAAATTAAAAGATACCCATATTGAACCAAACTAAAATACTTATTTTAAAATTATATCTAAATAAAATAATGTAATCAGTTAACCACCCATAACCCAGTTTCCAACCCAAAACGAATATACAGCTTTGTTTGTCGTGCTCCTATAAAACCCTCCCCAATTATATATTTTAATTAAAATCTATATATAATTTTTTAAATATTTCAAGTTTTAAATAATTACCCATCAGTATACTACCCACCAACAAGTATGTAAGGTTAATTTTTGTGTATAATACTATCAATATATTCTTTTGGAATCAAATCATAATGACCATTATCAAAATATTCTAATTTTAGAAGAAGAAAAAACATAGTCAGTAAGCTACCCATGAATAAGTTTCTACCCCAAAACCAAATATACAGATTAAGATATGCCGCTTGAAAAGACCCATTTGAAACAAGATCGTTTTAGCCATATTTTTGAAAAAATAGTCTTTAAACTACCAATATATTTATTGGTAGCCTAATTGTTAGAGAAGTATTTATGTTATTTCAAATTTTTGAAAAATCAGTTATTCGTAAACTACCAAAAATGAATTTTTTTTCTACCTCAAAAACGCAAACCACTAAACTGTTTTATTTGTCACTCCAAACACTTTCAAGACACCTATTTGGAACAAAATCACTAACATATTTTTAAATATTGCAAATTCTGAAAAATAAGCTATAAGTAAACTACCCAAAAGAGTGTTTTTACTCCTTATCAAGAATTTGTTGCTATTTTTCATACCACACCATCCCCAGAAGTACATTATAAACATAATCTTTAAAGAAATTTCCGAAATATTTTGGATTTTCAGTCATTTCCCTTCAGTAAAGTAATCATTCAACGAGTTTTTATCAAAAAGCTAGTGATACAATGTTATTGGTCTTGTAAAAAATATATTGGATGTGCATATTAATCAAAATAATTGGATTTATTTAAAAAATGGTCTATTTAAAAATTCACTTATCAGTAAACTACTCTTAATTTGAAGGCTTGGGTCAAACTCAAAATTATCTCCGAGTTATATCACTATAAAATCTAAATATCAAGTTTGAACAAAATCCATTAAACCATTTTTGACCCGTGGCCAGGGAAATACAGACAGGCATGGGTACAGACAGAATTGTAAAAGCCACTTTTTTTTGGGTTCGGGTTCACATAAACGTAATAATTCATCATAATCTAGAGATTGTATTTGGCAAAATTACAATACTTTCTCTTTATATGAGAAAGTAATAAACAGATATAATTTTTGAGAATATCCTTATAGGATCAATACTTTTCTATTAATAGGATTTTTTTTTTAAATAAAGCATTGAGAAATGAGGGGTTAAAAATGTACAGATCAAGTAATAATGTATCTTTAAAAGTGTATACTATTTCATGTGTGCTCTTTAGTGAGATGACCCACCTCGTTTGCGTAGTTAGCTAACGCGCTTGTTTAGTGTTGAGCTAGACTGCTGAGGACAGTGTGCTTGAGGTTCGAATCTCGCTTGGGTGAACTGGGGGTGTTTTTTTCCTAAACGCAAATTCGGGTTCACTTCCTCTAAAATTCAAACTTCCCAAATCTTATTCCATTAGAGTAGTTGGTACTTAAGTAGTAAGACGTGGTGTTAAGTAAGTATTTAGTGAAATGAGATGTGTTCCCTCCTCCCCCTATTATGTTTCATTAACAATGAAAATAATTTGAATTGACATATCTTGCGAGCCATAAGTATAAATTAAATATAGGATAGTGAAAGTCTGTTCGGTGTATCGTACCCTTCATTTATATAAATGCTTTCCTTTCTTTTCATAAATTTAGTCATAAATATTTACCTGCATTGATTGTCACGTTACCCGCCTCAGTGGCGTAGTAGTTGGCTAACCCGCTTGTCGTGTTGAAGCTCGACTGCTGAGGACGGGGAGATCGAGGTTCGAATCTCGGTCGGGTGAACTGGGGTGGTTTTTCCTAAATGGTTTTCCACTCTCCCTCCACGCAAATGCGGGTTCACTTCCTCTAATTCAACCTTCCCTATTCCTAATCCATTAGAGTAATTAATACTTAAAGCGTATAACCCGAACGGGTAGTNCACTTCCTCTAATTCAACCTTCCCTATTCCTAATCCATTAGAGTAATTAATACTTAAAGCGTATAACCCGAACGGGTAGTAAGACGTGGTGCTAAATATTATTATTATTACTGTCACGTCGATTAAATATTTCGCTCGTTTCGTTTACTTTGCTGGTGGAAAGGTCATGGTTTGAATCCCTGGTGGCTTCACTGAGGAAGCTATTTTTAGTATTTGGTTTCTCATTTTCCCCTTGCATGCATCAGTGGTTACATTTATTCTAAATTATTCCTACCTTTTCCCACCCTATTAGCGTTAATAAGTGTGACTAAGCTGAACGTGTGGTAAAACTTATTCGAAAAAAAATGTATAATATTATTTAACGCTTAAAAGTAATATAAAATATATGCTAAAGTTGAAATTATCTTCGCCAACAGATTGTGGCCGCTCGCTCGCCTAGTATGGCTTTTTAAATTATTTGAAAGTTTTGCTTAACATCCCTTCCGAATATCCGGTCAGGTTATACGCTTAAGTACTGATTACACTGATGTTTTCGATATGAGGAAGTTTATATTTATAGTAAATGTACCCGCAATTGCGAGGACGGATAGTAGAAACCCCATTTGTAAAAACATTTCCCAGTACACCCGACCAAGTTTCGAACCTTTTCCTCCCAGTCATCGTCAGTTTAGTTTAATTCGAGAGAAGCAAGATAGACCACGTAGACACCGAAGTTGTTTAAAAGGTTTTTAAATTATACATTCCTGAATAGAGTTAATGAATAGCATTTTTAGAGAAAGCGCAGGTAAAAGTTGTAACGTTTATCCAATATTTAATAAAACTTAACATTTTTCATTATTTTATTAAATATATACCTATTATATAAAATCAATGTGGGGACTATCTGCCCTTCTAGGCCTATTTCTACCACTTACAGAGATCATAGATCAGCTTTTCCCAAATGGGGTTCCATGGAAGTTAAAATTAATGGTTTAGCTAAAAATAAAAGTTGCACATTAAATTTAAAAATATTGTATGTACGTTTATACCCAGCGGACGAAACAATATTTGGGCTAGGTCACTTTTTGTGCAATGTATATTATCGCATGCCTGGCTGACGGAACAATATTTGAGCTAGGTCGCTCACTTTTAACTGTATTCTAGCTATATTCTGAACCAAAACGAAGCATCAAAACTGACTCGGTGCAGCTCAAAATATGCGAATATAGTTTTTGTCAACATTTAAACCGGATGTAAGAAGAATAAAAAGACACAAAATAAACACATTTTGTTCATTAAAATGAATGCTGACGTTTTTGTAATATTTAAAACATCTAATAATAATAATAAATATTCTCATATCATGATCATTTAATTAGGAGTAAAGCCTTATCTTTATTTTTCCCCTGACAGGCACTTATACAGGGTGGCTCCATTTGTTTATGGGAGATGTAAGAGGACAAAACGTGTCATTGCCTTCCCCTAGGAAAAATGTGTCTTTAAATTTAAAGGTGTTTGACCTTTAGCCAAGAAAATTTATATACTGAGGTGCTTTTTCTCTTTTTGGGGTCCACGCTAAAAAATTGTAAGTGGTTCCGTTAGTTGTACAAATATGAAATGATTCCGTGAATACATTTAATTGGTAAATGCTGCCCTAAGGATTTGAGTATTTTATGAATCCTATTTAGCATGGAATCTTTATTATAAAAATCCAAAGCTTGAAAAATTCAAAATGGTGGACTAAAGGTATAAATGTAGTTCTGGGAAACTTTAAAAAAGTGTGGACATTATCTCTAAAATAAACTGAAACTTAAAAATCAAAGATGGCGGATTCATACTTTAAGGTTACTTGCTTTTCTGTTGCAACTGTTTGCCTCGTTGAGTAATTATGAACTGTAATAAGGTGGGAAATTCCACAATGGCTGTCCAATACATGAAGATATTGTCAACCCTTTCAATAAATAATGTTCTGATAGTTTTTTGTTTAAAATACGAGCACCAATTTTACTCTTCAATAAAAACATGTATTTACTACTTACGCCGCGTCCTGCTATCTTCCCAAGCTATTCTTTTTAACAACAATAATGAGATATGGGTGAATCCGGTAGAGTTGGAAGAAAATTACCCCGCATTTGTGTATAAAGTGGGAAGTTATACCGTAAAAAACACTCTGTGTGGACTCTGAAGGGCTTAAAAGCCAGACCTCCCCATCACCAGAAAATTAGATCTATATTGATGCTGGGAAACTGTAAACGTTAGCCACTTTAGAAAATGTACATTAAATACTTTAGTATGTACTGTACCTTATTATAAACACCGGATTGAATCTTCGCTCCGCGTCATACTACCCGTACATGTTATACGCTTATGAATTATAATAATGGTTGTAGGGATTTGGAAGGCTATATTCAGAGGATGTGTACCCACATTTTCGTAGAGAGAGTGTAAAACCATTTTAGATAAGTGCCCTCATTAGACCCGACTGAGATTCGAACCTTGATCTCCCCACTATCAGCAGCTAGTCTACTGCGAGAGTACTGCCTTTGATCATGTGTCCACCAAGTCAGCTCCCGGATTGTTGAGGAGTGAACAAATAACTAAACCCTATACAATAATTAGTGAACTCGTAAGCTAATTTTACACATCCTCGCATTGTCAAGAACATTCCTCATTTAATGTAGGAGTTTTAGCATTGGGGCCGTGACAATCTCGCAATCAAACGATGAGGAAACTTTAAAACTTATGTTTTTCAAACACTTTTTTTTCCACCTCATTGTAAAGGAAGCCTAAAATATATATTTTTTTATCGTAATGGTTACCATGGAAGCCGGGGACACGGTAATAATAAATAATCATACTCATACTCACGTATACAGTGTGTTGAGTAAGGATGTTTTAATCAACTCAAGTTGAATTTAAATTACCGCTATTTGTTTTGGTCCTGAAATCCCTTTTAAAATGATCAACATGGGTTGACCTTACTATAACAATGAAATATCAGCCACCGTGTAGTAGATCATCAGCTAATAGCAACTTATTTTAAACATTTTAAAATGAAATCAATAATTTTAATTTATATTATTTTTGATAGAATACATAGTTTCATACTGAATAATAGTAGTATTCTGAAAATTATTATCTTAGACCAGATATGGGGATGTTGCCTTTTAAGTTGTTTGGTGTGGCCTTTTTTTCATATTCAGTCAATTATTTCTCTTCGCCGTTTATAAATTATATATTCTCAAATTCAAATTATATTCCTACAATATTATGAAAAGAAGTGTTTCATTAAAATCTGTTGAAATTTTTAGTTTATTGAATACATTATTTAGTGATTTTATATTAAATTTTACAATTACATCCTGATTATGTATTTTATAACTCAGATGATGTACAGCAATTTATATCCAAGATTAGATTTTAAAATGAACCAAAATCCTCGGAGAACAAATTGAAAAAGATAAAAAGACTATGTTTATCAGATATTTTATAATTTATGTATTATCTTTACTTTCTATCGACACCTCGGAGAGAAAGTGCTGTGATCGTCAAATAAATCGAACTCAGGATTTTGATAAATTTCTACGTTTCATGACACCCTGAAAAAAAAGTTATTTCAATGTTGTATGTCTCTCTGTACGTAACTAAGGCTAGAAACAAAACTATTTTACCAATCGGGACCAAACTTGTTGGGCTATCTAAGGTTTTCATAGATTCCCACTGAGATATATTTGGAATTACTTATCTAATCCTAAATTTAAGTGTAGTTTACTGACAGACAAAAAGAGATAAAATCGTTTCTCTCGAAATTCGTTACAATGATTTTGATGAATTCTTATATCAACACATTATTCGTAATTATAAATAAGAAGGCAATGTTCTTTCTCTCATAAAAATGATTTTGGTGGAAATTTTCCAATTTAATCAATTCTCTGAAACATTTTAAAATGCAAAATAACATTTCATTAAAAGTTGTATTATTATTAAAGATAAAATTCTTTCATTTGAAATATAATTTTATGAAACCAATAATTTTCTTGTATATAAACTAGTTATAAACTTAGCTATATTTTTTTATCAGATCTTTAAAAATGAAATTTATTCTTATGATCTTTGGTGGACAAAGCTGTTTCTCTTTGCTCAACTTTTCTGTAACAAGGTTTATAGTTCCTAATATCATAGAATAAGTAATTAGCATTATTTATTATTAATTTATGATCTTTGGTGTAGTGTTTCTACAACAATGTATAGACCAATTATTTTGTTTCAGAGTTTTTGAAGAAATTAATATTTTAAGATAAAAGAAGGAGAATGTCTGTACGGCGCGCCGTATCATTCATTTAAAAAAAATTTGCTCTATGAATATAATAGACTTATTTCAAATTTAGATGTTTCCTAGTTTAAAAAAAATCTTAAAAAGCCTTATCTAATTTATAGGTTTCTAAAATTGCAATAACTTATATTTAGGTAAATTACGTCTTTATTATTTTGCCAACATGAAGATTACGTACGGCCTTATGAGAAATCAGTGAAGTAATGTGTGGTATTTTATTGTCATAATGTTCCCTACCCCTGGTACAAAGCGTCAATATACCATCAGATAAGATTGCCAATGACAGGAAGATCGGAGTAAGAATACCAGTTACGTGTACTAAGAGCAGTTTTATTCAATATTTAGTTCCTTTCCCTCCATGCAAATGTGGGTGTATTTTATCTAAACTAAACCTTTATAGTTCCTATATAATTAATGAACATATGCATATAGGCAAAATTCGTGCTCTAAACAATTAAATTAGCATACATTATTAAATAAAATATGAACTCTTCTTAAGATTTACAAAATTGACTATCGCTAGAACTCTATCAAGAGGGGAGGTTTTATATTCTCACATCCCTTATCCCCCTGAAAGTATTTTAAATAATGTTTTTAAGACTCTGAAACTTATCCTAGGAGTTTATTAGAGCATAATTTAATTCACCTACAACCCCAATTATTAAATAATTTAAAGAAAATAATCCTAGTCATCTTTTATTGGGGGATTTTACCACAAGCCATTTTGGGTCGAAACAAACACCCCTTCCACCCCTATAAATTCTGTATACGGACCCTACTATCACGTTTTAAAAATGTCCATCTTATTAAATATATTTTGTAAGCCCCACTGGCATTTATCAGTCAGTTCGTTGGAAATATCACGCTTCTTTGTCATCGGCCTCTACTTGGTAATGTCCCATATTATGTGACAGCTTGCGTCATGAGATCCATAAATCCCCCGGGTGGCCCCTTACACCCCTCAAGCACTAAGTGGTCACTCTTTCTTGACATGACACGAGCAGAGATATAGAGCGCAATGTCCACTCGCCAAGGTTTCTAGACAATGTCATCCCATCAACCGCTTTACTGGTTTTCTACTCTACTCCCCATGAAACCAGGAGCAGAGGATGCAGGGTCTGTCACTACATAGTCATCTCGGAGATTGTTTTTAATATTGAAACCAGGGGAAACGTATGGCTTCATACATAGGGAATGGATGTGCAAAGTTGTTTAGAGGAACATTAAGGTGACTGCTTGGGCCAGTAAACAAGTATCAATATCTGTCAGGCGACAATGATTAAAACACAACGGTCCTTCTAGTTTCTGGAACTACTTCTATATTGTATAAAAGCTTATACTCCCTGTTTACCTTCACATACACTCATTGTCAAGTAAATAATAAAGAGGGTAAAGAAAACTATGAAACTTCTGATACCAAGGAAAAGATGAAAGCTCTCTGCTATATCTCAAAAATCTTAAAATTGTGTGCTGTGAGCATATAGCAAATTATAGTATTTTCTAGAGGAAGGATAGATTTAGAGTAATTTTTCATCAAGAATATTTTCATAGTTCCACAAATATATTTAAAAAGTCTTAGAAAATGAGCTAATGTCACATTTTTACACATTTATTTATATAAAACTAATAATATGGTGTTGATAATAATAAAGATCCCTATTGGTATTTATACTCTTTATTTTGTTGTGAACCATATTTTGAAATAACACATCGTATAACTAAATATCGCGTTAGAGCCTAACGTCTATCTGGCAATTTATCGCTTTTACTGAGGTGGTAACTTTAACGGGGATGGGGACTTGGAAAAATAAAACCGTGATAAATCATATCTGGAAATCCATACACAGTGCACCCAAACGTGATTCAAATATAGATCTCGCCGTTATCTGAAATCCAGGCTATTGCAAGCCTTACACCTTATACCACGTGGCCAAAAGTGCTTGGTCAAGCGTATTTGACTCAAAATTTATTGGAACTAATCTCTGCGTGTTCCACGTCTTATCACCTGTCCGGGATACCTCCATATTTTTACCAAGAGGCTGGGAAGGTTGAAGGTATAGTTTGAAAAAAGGTGCACCCATATATACGTGTAAAATGTGTAGTAAATAATTTGAGAAGAAATACCTAATTCATTTCAAACCAGAACCACCAGTCACCATAAAATCAGTCCAGAGAAGACTAATGCATATGTGCGCATACCCAACGGCAACGGATTTTGTTTATTTATACATATCAAATATTTATTTTGATTTAACTTGTTTTATAATATACACTTGGACACATGAATCAAGACCGAAAATTTTGCCTTAACTTGGCAATGTTCTTCTACAGATCAATCCAGGCAAATCCTGTATCCAGTGTCATTCATCAGACATAACTTAAGATGGAGGTGGGGATGGATCTTTTGGGGAGCGCTTTGTCTTATTGCTCATTCCAGCTATCCGTATATTTCCCATATGGTTTTCCACTCTCCCTCCAAGCAAATGTGGGTGCACTTTCAATTAATTAAGCCTTTCTAATCCCTAACTCACTTGTGTAGTTAGTACATAGGTGTATAACCTACACAGGTAGTAAGACGTGATGATAAAAAAAGAATACTTAAAATACTGTGATACTCATGAACTAATATCAAGAGACTCCCAACTTTTGTACAAAGTAATGTCATCACTTGGTAAGCTTAATTCAAAATCTGCATTATTTTATTCTTTCCATTTTAAAAATTAGGAAAATTAAATGAATTTAATTGAATTTGTTAACCTATGAGGAGAAAAAAATTAATACTGGTGAGCTTTTCCTGGTTCCACCAAAAATAAAAATATCACGCTCCACCACTGTTATGTATGCTACTTCACATAACATAAATTAATTCAAGGCAAGTTAATTGATTAATTTGATAAAATATAACTTTTAGAAAATTGCATTTGGCAATTGTTTTTTTATGATAGATAAGAATATGTGTTTTTAAATAAAATAATTAGAGGGAATTTTACAAATAAATTATTTTGGAAAATTTGAAATTGAAAAATGATATTTGAATAATTTTGTTTGTAATTTTTATATGAAGAGTGTTTATTGTGATTAGCAAAATGATATGTTGGTTTTTCTAAGGGATCTTAGTTAAAGTTTATTTATTGAAAACCCATTTTTGAAAATTTTGCTCCAAGCTATAATACACTATACTATAAAGTCTGTACGAGTGTTCCATATCTTTATTTTTCAAAAGGACTGCATCTTACTCCCACCCCCCCTACCTCCTGTGGACCATCATGCCTTCTCTGACAATATCTGGGCTATCTGCAAGGGCTCGTGTTGGACTTACAGCCATCGGGATCTCGTTCACTGAAATGGGGTTTGTGGCCACCTAAAGCATGACCATATATTATATAATCCATCCAAGGGATGGCACGTCAACAGGTTTTTGATGGCACGTAGACATGAACAAAATAAATATTTACTAAAACATGTTTCTAAAATGGTATAATTTTATATAAAGTCAATAATATTACAATTGATTGTCATCTCACATTGAACTTTTTGAAGACAATAAAATTACAATTGAATTTGTCTTTCGATATATTTCATAATATTAAACATTTTTTATATTTAAATACTCCTTCATAAACATAAATGAGAGGAGACACACTAGAATAGTTCAAATTCAACTATTCCTTCCTTAAGTGGCACATCGGTCAAAAATGTTTGTACATCCCTCATCTAACCTAACCAGACCTAAACCAATTTATTCTACAAAATATAGTCATCTTCATGTAGAGGGGAAAAGAGGGATGCAAAAAACCAAAGATCAATTTTTTTTTGTCGCAAGTCCCACTGGCTGCAAACCAACACCAACTAAAACAATCTAGTTGGAATGTAAGCCAGTTTGGTGAAATATCCTATTTATAGATTCTTTCGTAATATTTCTTCTCTGGTGAATAGTTTCAATTGTGATTTAATTGTGAATTAATATTGAGTGAGGGACTATTTTTGAACTAGTTTCACTATTTTGCATTTTTGTTTTATATTATGTACAAAAGTTAAAAATTAAATGTTTTAATATTCTAAGCAAATTATTAAACAGTGTTTTAAAACGTTATTATTTATATACACTGTATATGTAGGTATACGTCAGATATGTCAGTTCGCCAAACTATGAGCATGACACTCTAGTAAAAGTCCTTAATATGTCAGTAACAAGAGCATTCATGTACGTATTTATCCAAAGATATACAGAATATGATATTTAGATGCAGCTATAGCTGTACATAACAACTACAGGGTGGATCACGGAAAATTAACCCGCCTCCTTTATCCAGCAAGCACTTCACTCTGAATTGGAGAAGGTCAATCGCCTTCTACCCATATTGTGACATGAAGAATGAGTAAAAGTGATACAAATGATAAAAGTGTGCGGATTTGATTTTGCCAGTTCTCGCAGTAAAATAAACCTTTTTCTGAAGGCAAATGCTGGCTTTAATATGATTTTTCCTGCGTATCAGTGGAGACATTTTACTGTTTGAATAAGTCATCGACGTAGCATTGCCTTCCAATACTCTCCTACGCTATCTTCCTCAACACCGGGTTTAATCTCAGTTTACAGTTTGAGTCTAGACTAGAGATAGATCTACGATGGGATTTTTCAAGTCAAAATACTAATCTAGTTTTTTTTTAATTTAGTGGGGGAGCTAATATGTCCATTGTTCATTAAGCTTAGATATTCATTCAATGTTTCTGCAAATTGGCGGACAAAAGGATTGTAAATATAGTATTAAATTGTCCTACATTATCAACTGCCTCTGGGGCAGAGTAGCAGCGTAGTGAAAGTGAACAAGTTTCGAATAAACTTGTTCGAACAGTGTGTGGTGTTTTGATTGTTTGATTGAGTAACATAATTTCTAAATTTTTAAATAGTGTAGTGAATTACACTTCTAATTTACCACAGATGTGGCCACAATCAAATA
Organism: Timema shepardi; assembly: GCA_902151425.1. Taxonomy (NCBI): domain Eukaryota; kingdom Metazoa; phylum Arthropoda; class Insecta; order Phasmatodea; family Timematidae; genus Timema; species Timema shepardi. Next base: position 11,505 of record CABFVX010006989.1, read on the forward strand.
TATGTGGCCCACCTCTGGTTTAAGGTCTTACTCTCGAAACATTTGATGATGGGGAGGTTGGTGTTTGAATACCAGTAGGGTGTACTGGGATAGTTTTTCCTAAATGGTTTTCCACTCTTTCTCAATGCGAATTTGGGCACACATAATTTAATTCAACCCTCTTCATCCTTAACACATTAGCGTAATCATAACTTATAGTAATAGATTTAACGTGTAGAATAACTGTGACCAAAAATAGAGTGGTAAGGGTACATTCTTTGTATAAGGATAAATGCATATCATATTCTTCAGAAGTTAAGGACAAATATTGATTTATAAGAGTCACACTGCTTTTAATAACATTAAAACATTGCGTCATTCTTGTACATACCTTCATTCTCCCTTTTTCTGCAGGGATTTCATATTTATATAGAGAGATTACCGTGAATATTACTAATAGGAAAAAGCACAATATGGTTTTCACAAGGAAATCTTTCCAAGGAAAAATATGAGTGACTGCATATTGGGTAAATCTTATAATTGAAGTAGTTACAATATATTTTAGCTTTAAATTCACTAAACTATTATTATATTTATAAAAACAATTCACATATCGTCTGACTACCCATACAAACTACTCACATTTTCTTCATTAACTGTGTATGGATGTTAAAGGTATGACTTAAGGACATTGTGGTTTCATTTGGTGGGTGGGAAAGTGGTACATTATATAAGAAAACTACCTTAAGTACACACACTGAAACATATAATATGACCTAGTCACAACAAACCAGAATATACGATTATGAAGTTTATCGATTCTGCACCACCATCGTTGCGGAAATAATATTAAATAAATATAACGCTTCCGATTATTGCTACTTAAGTTTTTCCAACACTTTTTTTTAATCTATCTATTCATATGAACAAAATTATTTCCTGGCGCGACCATATATTTTATAAAATATTAGTGATATATTGAGCTAGATATTAGCTTCATTCATAGATTGATATTGTAAAATTAAACTTCAAAGAAAATTTCATTTGAAAACCTGAAATATATCTTAATATTGAAGGTAAATTGAGTTAAATTTTTTCATAAATATTTTTAATACTACTTTTGAATATGAATAGATAAAATTATAACTGTCTTTATTTATTATTTTCTACGTGTATAAATTACTAAAAGTCTTGATATTTTAGAAAAACATTTTTAAAGGGATCAGCGTATATACTAGAAATTAAAAGAAACATTTATTCATTTAATAACAAATGATTAGGAAATCTCTGGCATTGCCCTAGAGTAAAATAATTATAAATCAGCTTCCAGTTTAATCCGACATGGACCAATAATGAACGTTAGCAAAGGATAGCTCTTGTTAGTCTGCGTTGCTAATAACGAGGAGGCCAGCGTAAAAATCCCCCGATGATTGTACGGATTTTTATTTCTAAAATGGTTTACCACCCTCCTTCTGAGCAAAAACCACCATTCTTGTCCCTACTCATGTATCGAGGTGCCCTTGTATATACCTAGGACAGATAGTAAGACGCGATGCAATTTTTATTTTCATGGCAATTTAATAAAGGTATTTTTTTGGTGTAGTTTACAAAAGACAAGGTAGATATTTAAATAGATTATTTTACGTCTTTTGTTTACAAATGGACATGTGAAGCAGTTTTTATAGAATACAATCATAATTTTTATTCTGTCATTTTATTTATTTGAGGTTTTTAACGTGCACTTTCTAAACCGAATATTTATATCAGTACACAACTTGTAAACTAACTCAAATCTACAACAAACATAACATCGAATCCTCAGATGTTTAGTCATCATTGTGAAAGGGGAAACCCACATTTCCCCAATAATACATTTTTCAGCCAAGCCAGGAATTAAACCCGGAACTTCAATAGACGGACACGTTATCAATTGAGCTAAGGATTAGTTTTTTTTCGGTCAAAATTAATAATATCTTACAATATTATGAGTGATTTTATAAGTATCAAAAAACTTTAAAAAGTGACCGTTGTGGTTCACATGACTTGACGTATAAATACGTGATATTTTTGTCACCCTTTTAGGTTGTACACATATGAAGTAATTAGACTAACATTTATAGCTTTAAAAGGTTCAATTAAATTAGCTCTTCCCACATTTACGTGGAGGAAGATTGTAAAAAAACGGAAAAACACTATTATAGACACAACCAGGATTCGATCCTTGATCTCCCCAACTTCGAGTGTTCAGTATATCGTGAGAGTGACGCCTTAGATAATTTTAGCACCATAATGGTTGTTGTTAATGTAGATTTATAGACTAACCTTTTTATTTGTCAGTTGTTAATTAGTTAGAAAATTTGATTTAATGTACCTTACCAATTATATGCCGTTCACTACTGTAACAAAGTAGAGATTAATACGGGATAAATTGCTTTGGTCTCCACATCATCTAAGGTATCATTCTCATGTTAGACTAGACTCCCGATTACAGGAAGATAAGGGTTCAAATTCTGGTTGGTGTACTGAGGTTTTTCCCAAAATGGTCTTCCACTCTTCCTCTTTCCATGGAAATTTGGATACACATCCTCTAATTTACACCTACCTCATCCTTAGATCACTAGCGTAATTAGTATATATGCTTTTATCTTGAACAGATAATAAGACAGTGATGCTATAGTAAAATATTTTTTTAAACTAATTCAAAGTAACTCCACTTGAATTTATGTGGAGGAAGAGTGGTAAATAGTTAGAAAAAACCAATCTTTTAACCACAGCCTAGAATTAGAAGCCTGTCCTCCCGTACCCAGAAAAATGGACTCTACGAGCTTGTCATCCACACAGCGTGCCCATCAATGCGTGCTTGAAGTCTATTTGGTTAATTCAATAGTGGGCACGAGTCCCTTTCACGCTCACTAAATAGGAAATTTAGCAAATAGCTCTTTTTCTCCATATCGCTCTCTCTTAAAAAGTAATGGTTTCTTTTGATTCGTCCTCTACCTCTGAGACCTCTTCGACACATCAAAGAGTAGGCTGACGATTCGTCCTGGCTTCAAACACGTACGTCTGACCTCGTTTCACCCTTCTCATCGTCAGATTGGGGAACATGGAAGTCCATCTGTTGTAATTCTCAATCACTTTAATATCTCGTTCTTCTTTCTGTATGAAATCAATACTACGTTCCATTTGTACATATGTATTTAGTCTTAAAGCCATCCCATGTTATAACTATTTCCTTAAATTTCAAAAATATAGTTTATTTCTCCCCAAAATAGCTAGAATCCTCTTTATTAATAATTTAGGCTTTTTTCATCACTGAAGTTAGATTTTATTTCTGATGTTTTTATTGGAATAGACCCTTACGATTGAAAAGCTGATGGATTCATTAAGTATGGTTTTCTAAGTCGTGTGAAGCTAAGGGCTCCCCATGCCAGGTATGAGTAGGTGTTTTTTTCCCTAAACGGTTCCGAAAACTTCCTATACATAAATCTAGGCACATTGGCACTAAGTTACACCTTTTTGTCTACCACATTAAAGTAATCAATTGGAAATACCTTGGCTATGTAATAATAAATGTGGCGTGTCTGGGTTAGATAAATCTGTAGCTCATTTGGCTGGTAGCTAGGCCAGTGCTAATGAACCGTTGGCCCGGGGAAGTCCTACTGTACTAATCGTTCATCCTTTCTGTGGAGGCTCTTTCCATGTGTTGATAAGATGAAACGATGAGGGTAGTAAATATGACAAGGAGTAGCAAAGAAGATCTTAACCTAGTCTATGCATAATTAACCAAACCATTGTGACCGTAGGAATTATTACCATTTAAAAAAATCCTCTCACTAGACCATGAGACTCGTGGATGGGTAGTTAGACGTGGTGCAAAATAAAAATAAAATTGGAACACACCATAAAATGTAATAGTTTTAATGGTCTGGGTGCTAGTTTATAAGTCATTTGTTGATATTACTCTCATTTGTTCTTATAATGTTCACGTTTACTAGCCCTAATCTAATCTTAAGGAAAACAGATCAATTGTATGGTGTTATCTATAAAATCTGGTAGATCTTTCAAATCATGAATCTCTAATATCTTTGATCCATGGTCCACCTTAGCACCATTTCCCTTACATTTTTTCGCTCTGCCATTCTCATTTAAAAAAAAACTGTAGCGTATGTCTCACGTCAGCCGCTTACCCATCGTACCTCGTTTTATCTCTTTAGGAGTCTTCAGATTTTTCATTTTGAAACAGCAACGAAAGAGAACGAGAAGGAGTGGGGTGGGGTGGTTGTGGGGGAGGGGAAGTATATGGAGCGTCGTTGTCAGGACAGGCAATATCTGGAGTCTTGAATTCTCTACTCTTAGATGACGCCCCATGCATCTTTGCCTTTACAGCTCTCTCTACTACGTTCAGGCCTAACAATATGCTAAGGATGAAATAAAAAAAGTAGAGAGACTACAATATGTCTGATATGAAATATTAGGCTTTGTATCATGTGCATCCGTAATGGTAGTCATTTGTATAGGTATATATGAGTCACATTTTATTTTAGAGTGTGCAATTTTTCAATATCACATGGAATATGCTGAAACACTGGAATGCTCAAAAGTACCAAGCAAAAAACACAACGCTGAAATATAGAATTTTATTCATATCTAGTATCACACTTCATTTTAACTGTGTACTTAATTTGGTTTTTCTTCACATATCATTCATAATATATGTCGTATTATTATTAAGGTATATATTAACTAATAATATTGCATAGACTGTATTATTATTTATGTATTTATAATAAACTTTTAGACACATACATTTTATCAACATATGCACATATTAGTTTTACCAAAGCCTAGCGTCTGGATATTTAATAATTTATTGGATAGCAAGACGAACATTTATATAAATAGTAAATACTTATAATTTAAACAAGGAAAAGATCCCGTGGCTTCTAGAATTATTATTGACCATTCTAGAAACTTAGCTATAAGTGAGGAAAATATTTTTATCCAAACATACAAATGGGTAGTATCAAAAATAATCCTACTATTGCGAACATAATAATTGGTCAAAATTGACCTACATTGCTTTCAGTATATTTGTTTTAAACATATTTTAATAGCTCACAATATTAATATATTAACTTCCCCGACTCCCTCCCCTATTTTTTCAGAGAATAAAATTGAAAAATAAAAATCATTAGATGTTAATTGAGAATATTTTACTATTGGTTTGAGAAGCTAGAGTTCAAACTTAACTTGTAAAATTCTGAATGTAATTTTATATTATAACACAATTTCTCAAAGTGAGTTTTCATACAATTCCTTAGATTTAATACTTAATATCCTTTTCTTTTAGACTAGATAAAAATCTAGAAGTTTAAAAAATTCAAAGCTAAGGAGTTCATTTTTGAAACATGTATTTTTTATAAGCTATACTAAAACATAGTACAGTTTCTTAATTTAAATGTAATTTTGATGCAAAATAAAGGTAGCTATTTCTGAACTTACCCAAAATCTGTTTGTGTCTATACTAAATGTAAAATTGAATCAAAATATGTAGCCATTACACTAAAGATAGGCTAGCACCAAGACCTATTTTTAATATATGTATTCTCAAACAGTTGTATACTATAGCCAATGTAAAGCTGAGGTCTTAATTAACATTTGCACCTTAATAATTAATAGTCATTGATGAACATTCCTTTTTATTAGGATGAAGAAGCTAAACAAATTAAGAATGAATTTTACTGAGTGTAATTTACAGAAATAATGGCAAAAATGTAATATACAGTTCGATATCAGGGTAGCTTTTCATATTAAAACATAACGATTATTGAAATTCCCTTCAACTATTCCCTCATACAACTATGTCATGAAGAATGTAATTTCATAATGTCAGTCAAAATTAATAGCTCCTACATACATTAACTTTTAGTAGGAATAAACAAAGCTCTTAGATTACAATTCACAGGTTTATATTTTAGAATGATTCACTAGCTGTCTTTTCATTCTAAAGAAGATTCAGAGATAACTCGAGACTATTAAATCTGTCACCGAGGAGGTGTCGTTTAGCTTAAACATAATTCTGATGACAGTAAAACAGAAACCAATAATTGAACTCTTCGTTCATGTAGTCTGGGGAAGAGTCAGATTAATTAAATCTACTCGTTTTAATTGGAATTCGTAGCTCTGTAAGCCTATAATATAGCTATATGTTAAGGAAATTAGTACCTTGAAGGAAACAGTATATTACATATAACTGTATGAAATACTTACGGTTACCACAAATATGGCGCAAGCAGCTACGATGCTAAATAGTAGGTGTCGTTTACCTGAAAAATAAAATAATTAATTACTACTTATAAATATTCACAAAATATGTAAATAAAAATATTGATTATTATTTATATTTAAAAAGTTAATATCGCTGATGTGCTGTAGATCCACAATAAATAAATCTTTGAATGCACTTTATAAAATAATCAACACAATTTTTAAATAAAAAATAAATGAATGGAATTGCTTATATATTGCTTTAGCTTTTATTCCCTTAAAAATATCACTAATTTATCCTGACGTAGTCTTTGTGTGTTTATTCCTTACATTAATAAACTATAATTATAACGATGAATTATTTACATAAGGCTATCTTGATGAGGGAATATTTGATATATAATTCTTATGTCATTTTTAAACACATTCTTAAACCAAATTGTCATAATATTTAAAAGAGTGGATTGTCTTCCAGTTATTATATCTATATAATATATAAAACGCTTTGACTTACATTCTATTTTTAAAGACTTACATATATATATATATATATAAATGGAACTAGTGTTATCACTAATCGAAACTATTTTATATTATAATAATATTTCTAATACACATTATATTATCAGTTATCACCAATATAACATTAATATCATAATCATAGCGTATCTTGTTTTTCACTAGTGGGAATTTTGGGTCCACGTGTTGGAGTGACTCTCATGTGTAGATACCTATAAACATTGATTTTTTTTCATAGATAGATATTATAATTATATTGGGCAGCGATTAAACTTTTATTCTCCTTTTACATCTTCGGCTCTCAAAATTAAGTACTTCCCTTAATAAAATATCCTACTAATTGGAATGAAGTAGTTTGTATATATTTCATTCTTCGTTTTAAAAAACTCGGCATGCTTTATAATTCTTTAGATTCCAATTAATTTTGATAACAATGCGATATTTAGAAGACTTGTCGATCTCTTATTCATAATAGCTTACCCTTATTGTATTTACGAGGTAAATTAATTCATTTGATTATTCCCTTCAAAAGTCTTTCACCCATGAATTAATGAAATTAAATTTTTGCCTTTAATTATTTTGAGAATAGTTTAAGGTTTTATATCCCACTCTCTCCATCCCTATATTAAAATATTACGGGGCTGTTGTAAATCCTAAATATATTTTCAACAGAGATGATATGTAATATGAATTTATATTCAATGAATTCAATTGGAAAACAATGGATTTAAATTTTATTGGTCATCATTAGTTTTGTATTTGAAGAATGCAGTCAGTTAGAGCTAATTTTACAACTATATTTACTTCATTAATCTTAGAATCTCAATTTTTTAGACTGTCTGCATTATTATTTACTTGTATTCACTTTTTATAAAATATAAATCTAAGAAAACATGTTGAGCATAAGAAGTGAACGTTCACATACCTCTATGAATATTTTCCCCTCCAATATGTCCTAGTTCCTCTTAACTATCTAATTTCCAGAAAAAAACTAGTTAGTGGTTTTTATATATAACACATCTACTCAAGGGTTGTATTTACTAAAATTATATTGAAATAAAGCCTTAGCAATAAAATTAGTTCAACTAATAAACTCAAATCTTTGTATCTAGAATGGCCATTTGGATTATAGGAATTCTATGAGTCATAAAATCTATGTGTATTTTTTTATTTAACAGTATTTCATTACATGGGGAAGTCCAGAGGTTTTAAGCTTTTTCTCTTTTTTTCTCTCTCCCTTGATAGTTATAAACTACTTCAGGACTAATCTCGTAATTGAAACTAAATATTTTCAACTGCTGCTAAACAGCTTACAACAAAAAAGATACAATTATTCTTTCCCGTGAGATAATACGTAACCAATCACACACTGCTGCGTGTTTGCTGCATTCTGTCTCACGGATGTAAATGAGTTTGAATGTTGATGAAAGCTACGACAGTTCTCTGTGGGAGTTGGATGGCAATGATAAGATTGATATGCTTCAACTATATAACAAAGGTGACACTAGATGACAAGCTTAGTCTCGACAACTGAGGAAATCATGTATTATTCATAAAATTAAAAGATAATATATAAAACTGTGTAACAAATCCATAATTATTAATTTAAAATTTCCGATATTTCAAAAAATGTTTTCATTTCATCTTTTATCAATAAAAGGAAAAGTTATTTTAAAATCTAGTGGGTATTGTACTTAATTACACACTAAAAAAATTGTCAAAGTCTTTCTATATTTTTACCATGATTCAATCATTTGATATAGACTGAATGGCTAGTCAGGTATTCAGGTATACAACTATAGATGTTATTGGGGGTGATAAGACAAGTATTTTTGTACGATGAACTTGTAATCAATGATGCCATATAGGGGAGTTACAAGACGTAAAAATTTAAGCTTTACGCACCTTAAGGTCAGGCAACTCGTTAGCGTAGTTACAGAAAAATCATAGAGTGTGGCTTAAACCATGACTAGTGACAGGTATTTAATTGCCTGAAAACAGGTACCCTTAAGGAATGGAGGACCCTTTCAAAGATATGATTGTTGGCATTGACAATGGCCAATATTATGAGAACAAAGGAATTTTGACTGAGGACGTTCATTTCTTCTGGGCAGCTACGCAATCGCAGCAGAACATATGATTGCTGACGACAAATTTACGTCTAGTAGAACCACCATATAGCGTCGATGACTCTATGTAAGCTCATTAGATGGAAATAGTTGTCTTATCTCCCCCTACAACACGTATAGTTATTTACATGGACATCTCAATAAACCTGTAAGTATCTTCTGTTCCACTGTAACAATAATATCAAGTTAGGGAACTATGAGTTAAGGAAAAATTTATTTAGGAAGTACTGTACTTAGATTTAAAAATACTCTTTCACTTTAAAACATTATTCTAGAAACACATTAATATTAACTTAAGCCAACGGGCATCAGTGGTTACGCAGTATAAATGGCAATTTCACTTAGTCTTGTTTTAGGTAACGAAGAGGCCAGAGCTCAAATTCTAGCTTAGTGTTCTGAGAGTTTTTTTTAAATTTAAGTGGCTTATCACTCTTCATCCACAAAAATTCGAGTACATTTACTAAATATTCTACCTTCCTCAAACCCAAGATAATTGGCTTAGTATTGGTACCCCTGCTGGCCGATAGCCAAATCTGTCAGGATGGCTTAATGGTTCGGGTAGGGACGCAATGAAATAAGCTATGAGTTTGTTTTCTGTCATTTATTACCAACATCTAGATAGTTATTACTAAGAAAGTACAAGTTGTGATGATAGCTTGCTAAGATCAGTTGCGATATGTTCTATAAGGTCCCTAAACCCTGTCAGTACTCTCCCGTGCCAACAATCTGCTCACTGACCCATCTCAGCTATTCACGTCTCCAATATCCTCAAAGGTTCGTCGCTACGACTATAGCATGAAGCGAGAGTCACTGAGATTATAAGAAATGTGAGGGGCCAAAACTCCAGCGTGTAATGCAGAGAATATTCTTCTAGGTCATCGAACATGCAGAGATTCTATATAAGATCTTAGAAGACTGACTCCTGACTCCTAGCTTCGACTCTTTAGACATCCCTCCTCTCTTATTTGGCTCAAAACTTGAGTATGTATGTCCCAAAATAGGCCTTTCCCATCTAAGGTGGTCTTCATTATTAGTGGCATGCTTTATATAGCAGGAAAAATATTAGATCACAATAAAAATATATTTGTATCAATATCGCATGACTCGCAGCGATTTGCTGACAGAAGCAGGCTTGTTACGTCAAAGCTTATAAAACTTTAGAAACTATAGATGTGCAAATACTGAAAGTCGATCATATAAAAACCTGGCTAGTTTCTTGGTGAGGAAGTCATAGTAGATTAGAGGAATATTCTCGTTTAGATGTTCCTCTAAGATTTAGAGACTTCTTATGAAAGATTCTCGCCAAATATCAATTAGGAGTTTCCCTTGGCTTCTGGTAAGTAGTTGACGTATTCTTTCTTTGATTTGGTCGGAGAGTGTCGGAGGACATAGGAAGAAATAGAGATGTTGGTTACAAACAAAGAAGTATTTTCAGATGAATAGCTGTTGAGTTGAAAAAGATTAAAGGATGATGCTACGAATTTCTTAGAATCCTTTTTAATAATGATGTTTCTTCATATGGGTGACTTGAGCCTAGTGCACAGGAAGGACGATACGCTTAGCTTAAGATATCTAGGCTTGTAATAAGTGGCAATTAATGGGGGCGCTAAAAAAGATGCATAATAAACCATTCAAGGTGGCTGTCTAACCAATAATTTTTTGTCACCGTCACTCCCAGCATTCGGTATCAAAAGTAGCAAGGATCAACATATTGTTGATCGGTGTAATGCTAAACGCTCTCTAGATAGCGACAACTGAACAATTTAGACTACCATGTTTGTGACTGACAAACTATCGGTTGGCAATATGATGACCCACAGGTGGTGGCCAGTAGCGGCCTTATATCCTTTTCTCTTACTTTTTAATAGTCATTGAACGCCCGCTACTTGACTTATTTTTAAACATTGGCATATTACTAGTTTTACTTATTTTCAGAATTGAGTCTTACCAATCGTTTGGAAAATAAACCTATGTACAAATTAATATAATTTGTTAGGAATTAGAAAGGTTGAATTTAGAGGGAGTATATCTATATTTACATGGAAGTATAATATAAAGCAATTTACGATAAAACCCTCAATACACACGACCGGGATTTAACACCTATCTCTCCGTAATCGGCAGTCTAATACATCGTTGGAGTCACGCCTTAGATCACGTGGGTTGCATATTAATTATAAAATACAGTATAGATTTTGTTAGCCAGTTTCTGTATATTTGATCATTTTTCTTGCATTTTTTATGTAATGATATAAGAATTTATACAGTTTTGAAAAAAAATTATAATATATAAATTTGTAATAAGCATTCAATTTTTTACTTATTGCATAGCAAGTTAAAGGATTATGGTCCAATATGCAAGTGAAAGTTATAAGTTATACAATATATAGTAATGAGTGATGACTTAGACAAAATATCGATCCAGCAATAAACTGCGGCCATGAAAAATAATCGATCCGGCAAAAACCTTGAGAATGTCAATCAATAATACTTTCAATCGGATTAAAAATCGTTACTGATAAATATCAAATGAAAACTGCTTTATAGCCAAATATATGTGCTATTCTGTAGGGCGATCAAAGTTTGAATTGAAATAATATTGATTAATTGGTTTTCTTAATCAGTATTTATTTATTGTTAAGTAATATTTAATGTAAACACTTTTTAAATCTAAATTAACATTAAAACTTTCCAAAACAGTCCATGTTGGTGTTAACTTAATGTAAACATTATGATTTATAAGTCACATGAAGTTAATATATACATAGACGTTATTTTATTTTGTCTATCATATTGAAAACATACAAGTCCTCCTTACTTCCGTAAATCTTTTTCTCCCATCTTCCGAATTAAGAGAAGATCTCATCTTGATAAAGTGTTTCCCAAAATATATTTTTATATGGAATCTATGAGTTAGAATAGGAACCATGCTCGCCGTTTTCGTAGGAGAGGTAAGGTATAATTAGTATATTTGCTTGAGGAGATGGGTCCAGACGTGGCAGGACACATAACAATCATAACAGATATCAAGATGTAGTGGAAAAACAAATTAAAACGATACCATTCTTAGAGCGTTACTTGTAATATTATTTAAATATTTTCCTCTTTGCTGGCCCCCCTTAAGAGAAACTAGTTAAAAATACTTGTTGAAAAACTATATTTATAAACAGAAATCAAACCGTCTCATGTACCGCTGCATTTTTATTATAGCTTATGGCATAATTTATCGTGAGAGATGCAGTAACTAGTTCAGTCACCATGTATGTGGAATTTTAAGAAAGGATTCCCTTGGTGCGACTCGCGTCTTGCGCCTGCATCCACAGACGTGGAGATGCGTCTCTCGTTCGCCAGTCATGGGTAGATTTATGTGCAGTACAGATTGTTGCTCAGTTATCAGAATGTTACAGTTGTGTTTTATTTAATGTTCCTTTTTATTTTATTATTTTGGAATAGTGTGGATAAAAATACGTACTTGATCAACAAACTATTCCTGCGATCTCTTTCCATGTGTTGTCCTTCGCCTGTTGGTTCCGGTACACTGGCAATGATATGTCAAAAAAAAAGGGTGCTTTACCACCTCTTCGATTACATTTTCATGTTCTTCTACGTATAAATCTTGGACCATTTTAAAAACCAGCACAATAAAACACCAAACTAAATACAACTCTACTAAAATACACGCTTGTTCGGTGGTACGTCTGCCTCCACAATGCTCTCGGAGCTCGCAGATGCAATGTAGAGACGCTGGAACTGTCCACACAACAAACTATAGAAGCCAGTATGAGCGCTTGTCGCAGACGTGAGACGCACCGAGGGAATCCTACCTTAGCCACTATGTGGGAATATAATTTTTACCAGGGTATACCTCAGAGGTAGTCTACACATCATACCTTCTATGAGTATATTATGGTAGTGATAGTGATTATGAAGGTGTTGAGCCTGTTAAATACTTAAACATAACCAACTGGCAAGAATATGGTGACTATGGGAAAAATTCCTCTCTCATGAAAACAAATATGTTAACACCTGGAATAGAACCAGGGACCTTGAAATAATATGAATACTAAACCTAGAGGCCAATATGTTAAAGTGTAATTTTATATTTTGCAACAATATAGTTTTGTCTCGATAGTATATGTTGAATAGGATCTTTGTTTATTTTTAATACCCGCCTCGGTGGTGTAGTTGGCTAACACACTTGTCGTGTTGAGCTTGACTGCTGAGGACGGGGAGATCGAGGTTCGAATCTTGGTCGGGTCAGCTGGGGGTTGTTTTCCTAAATGGTTTTCCACTCTCCCTCCAAGCAAATATGGGTTCACTTCCTCTAATTCAACCTTCTCAATTCCGAATCAATTAGCGTAATTAGTACTTAAAGCGTATAACCCGAACGGGTAGTAAGACGAGGTGCTAAAATATTATTATTTATTTATTTTTAAGAGACTACCAATTTTTCCGGGAAAGGTATTTTTTCATATCTTACATGGTTATTTAACATGCCATAATTGACATCGGCGCAGCGTCTTTACTTCCTCTCCTAAGGAAGTTGTGCTACTGATTTTTGTCACTCAAGAAAATCCCTTGACCTCAGATGGTTTTGAACCCACAAACATCGGGTCCTGAGGTGAGCACTTACCACAAGAGTACCAAGGTTGACATTGGATTGGATCAGTTCCTCCTCTTACTATCCAAATCTAGAATCCATTGAATAATCAGGGGAAATTAGAACGTTTAAGGTTTTTTTTTATCACTGCATCTTACTACCAGTTCTGGATATACGATAATATGTTATGGATGAGGAAGGTTACATTTAGAGAACGTTTGCCTGCATTTGAGTGAAGGCAGAAGGAAAACTACCCCCAGAACGCACGACCAAAATGTAACCCTTATCTCCCCATCATTGGCAGTCTAGTATATCGCGAGTTTTATGCCTTAAAACATGCGACTGCCAAAGCGAGTTGTTTAAGTTTTGAATTATCTTTTTAGAATTTTCTTCTCAGCTTGTGTTTCTTAGCACCGCGTCTTATTACCCATTGTGGTTATACGCTTATGTACTAGTTACGCTGATAGTCTTAGGAACAAGAGAGGTTGTATTATAAGAAGAGTACCAGGATTTGATTGAAGGGAAGGTGAAAAACAATTTTTGTAAAACCACCCTCCATACACCCGATTGAGATTCGAGCCTCGAGCTCCCTGTTACCAGGTAGTGTAGTCTAATGCGAGAGTAGCGCGTTAGACCACGTGGTCACCTAAGCGGGTAACTGAATCTTTACATCTAGGAAGTTGTCCTATAAAGATCAAACTACCTGCCTAGGTGGTCGGATGGTCCAAGCCTTTAGTTATGCATCACTCTCACAATAGACTGCATTGCTGGTTACAAGGAGATTGAGGTTTCTGATTATGTTAGAGTGCACTATGGGTGGATTTCTCTATAGGGTTTTCCACTCTAATTCTCGCCAATTTGTATAGACTTCCTATAAATGAGTTTTTCTCATACTTAGGACATTAAGACATAGTACATAAGGGTATATCCGGAACAGGTGGTAAGATGCAGTGGTTGATAAACTAAAATGCATATAACCCTAAAGGGTAGTGAAACGTTCGGGAAAAAACCAGGAATGTTAGGTTTTCCATATAACTTATTAGAGGTAAGCATTATTGTTATATTGGTGTAATATATACAAATGTTAAGCAGGTTCAACGCTACCTAAAAATATACGGAGTCTCGAACCATCGAGAATACCCATGAACGGCATCAAATCCACACCAAATAATAATTGATATGTATTAACTATACGTTTTGCTAGAGATTTACATTTTATTTTTAAACTACTACAGTTCTTCCAGAATTGTGTTGGAGAGATAAGCACGTACTATAGTACGACTCTAACTGGGAAGTCCAGTTTAAATTCTGACCGCCTACTAATGGAGATATTTTGTTTAAAATTAATGTACATTTTCTTAAAACCATGCATTTTATTTCATTCCCTTGAGCATAATAATTTATTTGGAAGTAGGATGTATAACTAGTATATACAAACCCGCTTCGGTGGCCGCATGGTCTAATAAGGAATCACTCTCGTAATAGACTTGACCAGTTGTTCCCTATTACCTACCAGTCAAGAACATTCCAAGAGACTCTTTATTCTAATCCTCAGACTCTAATTTTTTCTATATATATATAAAATGGAACCCCCACCCTTATTATTAATTCATGTTATAAACTCACGAAACTGAAAATTTGGCACAGTAAATCCGAGTCAAATATGTTTTTATATACTTTCATTTATAAACCAGCTCAAGATGTAATAATAATCAATATATTAGTAATAGTAAATACAAAAAAGTTTAACTAAGCCTACATAAACATTTATTAATTATGAAAAAGTTCATATTTATTCATTTGGGCCTAGTATTAGTGAGATAGTGACCTTTCTTATTTTTTCTCGTCACTTCTTAAATATCAGGTTTTAGGTTGGACACTTTGACTCGATAATCAAAATGTATGTCAAGTCTATTTCTATACTGGTTTTTCAAGTAGCACAGGGTCAAAAAGCTTGCTCATACCGGTAAATTTTACAAAAGGCACTGTGCCGGTGCGTGAGTAGGGGAAGCTTTTTATGGATTAAGACTAGGCCTCCTATTGTTTAATTATTATTTTAACTTTTTTTTTGTTAAATTATTCAGGCGGTTGTCGTGGACCCCCGGGGGTCTACGGATAACCTTATGAGACCCCTGGAATAGACCACCGATGATGGGGAGTTATAAGTTTTCAACTTGATCGGGTGTGTTGAGGTTGGTTTTTCCTAATTAAATATTAAACTCTCCCTTCAAGCAAATGTGGGTACATTTACTCTAAATTAAATCTTTTTCATCCCTGACATATTAGCATATCTGGTACATATATTCATATATTGTAAGGGTAGTAATACGTGGTGCTAAACTATACGGTACATAGAACATTACATCTTCACTTAATACTCATTTTGCAATGTCGGAATTAATGACAAGAAATGTTTTTATTAATTTGTAAGCCTAAAACAAGGTAAAAGATGAAAATAGTTTTTTTAGAGATTGTGCCCAATCATTAACGTGAGGAGAATGTGGAAATACTACGGTGATAAAACAAACATGTTGAAAACCATTTCATAGTCCAACATCCAGAGATTCGAGTCTTGACCTCCCCGCCACCGACTTTCTCATATATTACGATTGGGACGCCTCAGGCCGTGTGACCACCAATGTTTGTTGATATAATCCAATTTCTATAGGAAAAGCCTTTTTTAAAATACAAACCAGTAATATCTACCCAAAATAGATGGCGTTTTACTAAATTTCTAGTGTTATTTTATAGTTTGAATATTTATCAAAATTAACAGCTGAATATAAAATGACTTGAAGTTGAATACATGAAATGAGAACTAGAAACTTTTCTATATGAGAGAAAGATGGAGGTTAGAATTTTCGTTGAGTGTACTGAGGCAAGATTTCCAAACTAGCCATCTCCACTTCTTCTACAAAAATGCTGTTACACTTTCATCAGCCTTAAAAGCATTTAAGTTATTAGTACATAAGTGTATAGCCCCAAACAGGTAGTAAGATGTGGTTTAAAAAAATTACCACTAAGATAAAGCCATTCCTCATGAAAATTGGACTTTAGTTTAAACGAACCTTCCAGACCACGGTAAGTTATACATAATATAAATTGGAGCTAACAAATGGTTGAAGGACTACTTTTATCTAACAACATTGTGAAGCTAGTTACAGTCTACATATTTTTACTTTCTCTAAACACCTCGGAGAAAAAGTATTGTGATCGTCAAAAAAATCGAACTAGAAGATTTTGATAAATGTCGGCGTTTCTTGACCCCCTGAAACTAAAAAAGTGGTTTTCACAATGCCGTCTCTCTGTACCTCAGGCTATAGCCAAAACTATTTAACCGATTGGGCTAGAACTAGGTATCTCAGATCTTCAAAAGGTATCCTCAAGGTTATTTATTACTAGACATCGAACGCTATAATAAAGAATAGTTTACTGAAAAGCTATATATTAATATTTTTTTCTCAAAGCTCACTATAACGATTTTGATTAAATTTTAAATCTAAACAAGATGGTGATTCTCATTTTCTTATAAAAATTAATTGTAGGGTACTTTAAATGGGGAAATCATTGTTCAATTTTCATAATTTCTCCTCAACCATTTGAGATAGCGCAATATCTTATAATTGTAAAGTTAGTTATAGTACCATTAAATATACAAAACTTTTATATAAAATATATTTTGATGAAACCAATAATTTTTTAGCAATAAGCAAATATATTCTTATACTTTTTTAATTCATGTCCCTGATAATTAATTTGATTCTTATATTTTTTGGTGAACAAAGAGGTTTCTCTTTTCTCAATTTTTCTGTAACAGTGTTCCCATTTCCAAATTACATGTAGTAAGTAAATAACAGTGTAGTGTTTCTACAACAAACTATATACCTAATATTTCGTTACATAAATCTTAAGTTTTTAGCAAATGTATATTTTATGAAAAAAATGGGAGCGTTTCTGTGCAGTGTGCCGTACCATTTATTTACACAATGGCTGGTACTTATAATGCTATAAAAATATGTCAAGATGTCAAGGAAATACAATTGTGATGACATCAGCTGAAGAATGATCTGTAGACATCTGATCGATTATCAACCATATCCAATAGATGTTTAACCAAACAAAACATATATGGTCATGCTGGCGTACACCAATTTGTTCAAAGTGGCCCCTGTCAGCTAGGATACACATTGCACCGTGATGTAGCATGTAATGATAGTAGAGCTATCGATTGGTTGACACCAATGAATTCACTGAATAATTCATCTTGGACTTATACCTTTCAACGCTATAGCGCATCATATTGCGTTTCAGTACTGAATAAGACATCACTACACAATTAATATTGTGAGCAAAAATGTTTCAACATGTTTCATACATTTTAAATTTTTCTAAACATCTCAGGCAGATAAATATTTTGAATGTATAAAAAAAAATCACACTCGAGATTTTGGTAACTGTAGACGTTTCATGACACCCTGAAAATGAAAAAGTTGTTCTCGTGGTTCTGTCTGTCTGTGTGTTTGTGTATCGGCTTTGAGGCGAAATATTTTAACAATCAGCTTCAAACTTGGGATATATGGTTTTCATAAGGTTCTTCCAAAGTTTTGGAATTATATATCCAACTCTAAAATTAAGTATAGTTTACTAGGGGTAAAAGTATAAAATTAGATCTTCTCAAAATCAACTTTTATGAGTTTGATTAAAATTTGTATTTTGGTATTTTTTGTCATTAAAAACAAAGTGCCAATTCGCATTTAGCCATGAAAGTGACTTTGTAGATACTTTACATAAGCAGAAATTCCCAATTTTTATGATCTTTATGTAACTATTTAAGACAAAAAGTAGATTATTATTGTAAGGTTGTAGTATTTCAAATATAATAATCTTTTATACGAAATATATTGTTATAAAGTCAATAGTTTATGAGGTATAATAATATATATATATAGTGTATTTTAGTTGGCGTCAAATATTGTAAGGGTGTATCCCCAGCAACCAAACACTAAGAAAAGCTCATATAAACATGGGTATAAAAACTCTTAGTTTCTGAGATAAATAATATGTTCTGTTAAATTAATAAGCATTGCAATTAGACAAGACAATGTTTAACATAGACAAACAAAATAATTAAACAGAAAGTTTCATAATAAAATTGGCTAAAAGTGGTGGATACATCCTTAGAACCTGCGTTCCATGCTTTAATTAATTAATTAATATTTAGCACCGCGTCTTACTACCCGTTCGAGTTATACGCTTTAAGTACTAATTACTCTAATGGATTAGGAATACTCTAATGGATTAGGAATTGGGAAGGTTGAATTAAAGGAAGTGAACCCGCATTTGCGTGGAGGGAGAGTGGAAAACAATTTAGGGCCCCCCCCTAGTTCACCCGGCCGAGATTTGAACCTCGATCTCCCCGTCCTCATCGGTCGAGCTCAACACGACTAGCGCGTTAGCCAACTACGCCACCGAGGCGGGTGTTCCATGCTTTGTCGTACTCTGTTGAATACATCTGAGGTGTTCCGTATTACATATTTGCTCACATCCATTTACGATGAGCTTTCTTAAAACCTCAACATGAGGCAAAAGAGTTACGTAAACAAAAGAATTTTAAAAAAATCTCATAAATAAAATTCCATTGGTTTCCAATTTGATGATAAAGCAGGTCATTCCACGTATTATCCACGACCAACCAATCCTTGAGGAAAACCTTTAATAACTCTAAAACTAAACTTATCTAGACCTGTGTTGGTTGATGATAATACACCCCTATAACATTTGACACCAATTAAAATGCACCCTGTATATATTTTATAAATTTCTTTAAAATATAAATTTATTTTTATGCTCTTTGGTGGACATAGATCTTCCTCTTTTCTTAATGTGTCTGTAACAGTGCATTTTATTTCACGTATGCACTTTGGTGGAGTGTTCTGAAACAATATACATTATTTTGTTTCAAAAATCTAACGTTGTTTTAGTAAATATCTCTAATTTAATATAAAGGGGGAAATGAAAGTCTTTTAGGTCCATCATACCATTTATTTGCTAGGTTTTCTACATAGAAAATAGCTTGAACGAACACATTCCCTTGTCTACGAAATTGTTGGGAATTGGACATATATCAACCAGGCATCTCTTATCCGTAATGACAATATAAATCTCTTGCTCGATATGACAACAGGAATCTCTTGCTCGTTACAACTGGAATACGCTCCCTGAGTTTTGACATTAACTCTTAATCTCTCTATAGACATGGTATACATTTAATTCAAATGGAGCCCACATCTTTGGATCTAATCGTCTAACGCGTCACTCCCATGTTAGATACAATTTTCAGTGATGAGAGATTGGGGGTTGAGACCTGGTCAGGTATATTCAGGGTGACCTTTCCTAACTGGTTTCCTACTTTTAATAAAAGTAAATATGTTAATTTTACTTTAAAGTCTACCTTCCTCATCCCTATTTCATTAGCTCATTGTTTGGTCATGCTCTGAATGGGTGCAAAGACACGGTGAAATATAAAATAAATAATTATCAGATCTATAAATGCTATATTCGGAAATATAATAATACTATAATAGTTTTTATTTACGTTATGATAATACAATTAAAACGTGGCTCAACCCCCAGGTTTTTAACTTAGCGTTTCAATACTACACCACTTAGTTATCTATCATATATAACTATTTAAAAAAAAAGTATTGGTTGTTTAAAATATAAGAAAATGCAAGCTATTTTTAAAAGATTAATCTCCCTCATAGCAAAGAGTTTTTACTAAAATGTTAATATACATTTTTTAAATCTTTTAAATTTGATAAACCAAACATTGAAAAAAAAAAGTTATATCCACACTTTTCCATAAAATGATATTATTAACTTCCAACAAATTAACAATAGAAGACTATTAATAAATAGTCTAAATGTGATTTTTAGTACATATAAGGCAATTAAGCTTTGCTTTTACTTTAAATATATATATATATATATATATATTCAGTTAATATTTATTGAAGGTAATTAGTAATAACTGGGCATATTTTTACTGGGCAATCTCTTACTCGTTATGACAACAGGCATCTCTTGCTAGTTATGAAAACCGGAATTTCTTACTAGTTATTACAACATGAATCCCAGCATATATATATTGGGTATTTATATTATATTTCTCCTTTACTTGATGAATGGTTAAATAGCCAGTGATTGATTACGATTTTACACAGTCCCTTGATTTAATAGTGAACTTTTTAATCCTTCTTAGTAAAATATAAAAATATATTTATTTGCTGTAATTAAGAATACAGCCACCATCTTTTCCAAAAATTCTATTAGGTATGTCGACCTAGTTATTGGACCTTCATTTTATTAATTCCTGCATAAAAAAATCCTTTTTAGTCTCTGTGAATGATACCAATTTCCTCATTTTCCAATGCAGAATATGAAAAGCAAACTCCAAAACTGCGTCATCTGGACAAAGCAATAAATTTCCAACGGCCATCAATTTATCGTCAATTGCGGTTTCTGTTCAAACTGTAAATCCTCCAACAGTTGGAGCTATATTTCCCATGAATCGACAGTTGTGGTCAACAGCACTGCCAAACGCTTGAGAGAAGTATACTTTGTCTACCAACTTTATACGATTAAATCATGATGCCTTCCCTTGTGTAAAGCTACTGGAGGGAGTGTAGAGAGAGATTTCATTCTCTCAACTTATATAATTAAATATCGTTACCACAAGACACTTCAAAATTATTATATTATAAAAATAATTTTTATTCCTTGGTGGTTTGTTCTATGACATAATTAAAACAGAAGGTAATAATATACTTTATATTAAGGTTAATTGGTGAAGATATGGATGCTATTCAAAAGATGTTTTAAATGTGACTAAAAGTTCAATAAAATACTCATTGAGTTGTAAATCTGGTTAAAAAACTTTTCAACTTTCAATGAGATTTACTACCAATTCTGTGAGTTGGAAAAGTGATAAAGTTTAATTAGTCAGTTTTTGCCTGAGTACGACGACTAGTGATTATATATTTTAAAAATAGAACGTATATTACCTCTTTTTAGCTTTCCACATTGTTTGCCAATTAACTACTCTGGTAATATCAATAATAATAACAATAATTATAACATATATTTATATGATTAAAATTAATTAATACTTGAGATAAAGTAAAAAATAAAAATCTATGTAATATTTTTAAATAAATTCGTCCCGATTAGGGATTTTAGTTCAATTTATATCGTCAATTTTTAAATGTATTATACTATTTAATGACAACAAACTGACTTTACTGTAAAAGTTTAAACCAAAACTAATTACATATTTTTTATAGTAAATAACAATACTCTACTATCACTTCCTGTACACTTTACGTATTGTACTCTTTATTTGTTGAAACTTAAGTAGCGAATAAAAGCTTTTACCCATGTTCTTCACAGTTGAAAATGGCTTGATGCATTTTCTATCAGAATAAATGTTTTATTTTTGTTTTTAAAAGGTTATACATGATTTTAAAATTATTATTATTATTATTATTATTATTACTATTCTGTTAAAGCATCGGCTAAAGTTGACTTAATCAATTCGTCCTAGTGATAAATTTAATGAGAATGTGCGGTATTCCATGCTGTAAAATGGGTGGAGGCAAGAAGGGGCGGGGGCATAGCTAACTTATTCGGTTGGAGAATAAATCACATCATTTGACGAGGTTCAAAAAATATACAATTATACTGATAATAGAAAATCATAACTTGGATTTATAATTTTATATCCTACCAATATAATATACAGTTGGGTAAGGACTATTTAAATTTGTATTACTTTTTCATTTATTGTGTCGCGCATTAATGTCAATTTAAATATGCAAGATTGCTTTATGATATTTTTACAAGAAATAACATAATAGCTATATCGATTTAAGACGGCTGCCTTGGTAAGCTACAAATTGCGGAGCAGACTCTAATCTCAAACGCAATATTTAATTCTACTAAGCGCTATTTAACAATATGGTTTACGCCAAAATAAAATCAAAGTATTTCTACTTTACCTTTTACCTTAAAAGCCATTTATTTAAATTTTAATCCATAGAAAATATGTGTGAAAATGTGACCTAATGTTTTTTTAACGAATTTGTAAGCATAAATGCTAAGGTATGAAACAAAGCTTGATGAAAGATTACTCTAGATTTAGCCTAATTATAACAAATACTCTATATTTATATGGGATTACACTAAAACATTTCAAGATATTTAAGAAATAGCAGCGAGTTCTTCTCTTTAACTCGAGGTAAGAAGTTTCCTAGTTCCTCACCCCTCTTTATTATTGACATGACAAAGGTGTGTATGAATGTGATTGGTGAAGGGGATGAAATGTTTTGACGAACTAGTTAGGCCAAAGTAGTTCCAGAATGTTATAGTTTAAGTCGTGTGGCCTGATAATGATTGGTACTTTCTTTCCGACCCAGGTGACTGCCTTAAAACGATCACTTCCGTGACAGATTAGCAGGTTTTAATATTTCTTTAGGAAACTTTGAGAATAAAAAAAAACTACTTTGGACACAGAGAACTGGCAGTTTATTGATGAAGACTTCTATTCGTGGATTGAGGGCAGTATGTTTAGTTGTGAGAGTAAATTAAATTTGTAATTACATTAGAAGGGCTGAAGTAAAATCAATTCAGATCTACTGACGCAGATTATTCCTAAATTATTTCCAAAAGCTTATATATTCTAATGGGGTAAGTTTCCCCTAGTTGCTACCTTATTATTATACACTTTATTAGATCTGTTTAAATGCAGATAATGTGAGGAATGCCAGGCCTCCACCGTGGTTCGGATTCCACGTTAAACTGTAGGTCCTTCATTTCATCTCACAATCACCCTAC
>CABFVX010006990.1:0-34872 GCA_902151425.1 Timema shepardi
TATAAAGCCTTAAAGAGGGATGAATGAATTTATCATCCGAACTAGCCTTATGTTTAAAGCGCTACAGCGTCTAATCGAGAATTTCCGCCACGTCCACAAATGATGACTTTTATACATAAAATATTTTTCTTTCACACCAGATAATTTTAAGTAGGCCTTGTCGTCCTTGTTTTCAAGAAAAAGGGCCTTAAAGAAGGAGATGAATGGACTTATCATCTAAAATAATCATATTTTAAGGGTGGTTCTTGTGTCCAAGCCACCCCAGCTTCTGGTTAAGAATTTATGTCACGTCCACTTATGATGACTTTTATATTTAAAAAATCTCTTTCACCCTTGTTTGCCCTTGTTTTCAAAGTGTTTGGGGATAAAGAGGGAGATGAATGGATTCATTATCTAAGATATACTTATGTTTAAGGTGCTCCAGCCAAGGCCGTAGCCTAAGGGGGTTTTAAAGGTTCAAACCCCCCAGAAACTTTATGAAAAAAATATGACTTTTTTTTTATGGTTCAAACAATAACAAAATTAAGATACAAGTACAAATTTGGGGATTGTGTTAACATAAAAAGCACTTCAGGGAGCTTTTAGAGGTGTTTAGGATTTATAATTTTTTCTAGCCTTCGGTAGTTATGGTGTTATGTTGCCGAAAAAACACTTAAAATAATTTCTAGAGGTGTTTAATATTTAGAATTTTTCCTAGCTTAGGAAGTTGTGTTTCCATAAAAAAATAATCAAATAGCTTCTAGAGTTGTTTAATATTTATAAAATTAATAGGTTTAATTACTTATTTTATTCTGCTTTGTAATAAACTAGTGTGTTTAAAAAAGGTGTGGAGGGTGCGCAAAACCAATACATATAAGGCATATTTTTGTATGAACTAGTAAATAAATAATAATTTAACGTCATCCTTCTGTTCAAAAGTATATGGAGAATCGATTTAAGCTAAAACCAAAATTAATAAAAATATTTGTTACAATAAACTATTAAATCAAAACTCACCAAAGTTACGGAGTATTGCCATATCGCTGTGTGGGATCCTAATATTTCAAGAAAAACGTGTTAATATGCTTGAAATATTAAGTTTTGACAGTTTGGAATAATTTATAATAGTAAAAAGTATTACTAATCGCATATGATAATACTTTAATAATCCGGTAATTACCATTAACTTAAACCTGGATAACTTATATTAAAATTTCGAACATCAGTTTAATATTTACGTTTCTTTGTGATTTTGGTGAGTTGTTTAAATGCTGCGAACATAAAAAAGTTTTCTAATAATTAATTTTAATATGAGTAAGGTATCATTTGATTCTCCATATCCTTGTGAAGGAAAAGATTGTATAGAATAATTTATTACTTGCTATTTCGTTTGAATAAAATTGTCATATATACTGAATTTTATCCACTATCACCCTATAGGTTACTACAGCTGTTTGTTAATATGTTTTTTCAATGACTGGGTTCGTGTTTTAAGTGAAACTTTAACTAGTGTAGGCTATGTAATACAACTGGACCCTTTATTAAAAAATTGACAATTCTCTCCAAAATCTATTACACTAATAAGTAGGCCCCCTAGAATAAAACTTGTACAGAAAAAGGGTATATTTTACACAACAGAGCATAGGTGTGTGCCGAGCTAATGTGAATTAGCTTTCACAAGTGCGTGGCTATGTACCCCTGTAAAGGAATATCATCTATTAATTAATTTAACTACTGCCTGGATTTCCCATGTTCAAGTCCGATGAGGGTGAGGTTCCTTGATCTTCATTACCGGGCCTTATTAAATTGGTTTAGTGTGCTAAATCCCCTTCCGAGAAAGAGTTCTAAGGTCTGGCCTGCTAATGTTCCTCCCTCCCCCCATTTATCATACATGGCTGGTTACGCATGCGCGGTCTTCCTGAGGCGTGAGGGGCTCAATTTTCCACCCCTTCTCTTCCCCTTGCTCTAATCCCTGCCTGGGAGCGCCGCGCCGGCTAATTTATCTATTATTCATTCACGAGCTAAGTTTACCTGAATGACAGCTCGAAATGTAACTAGAAGTAATCCCTAATATATCACTACGCCAACAGCTGACATCTATCACTTTGGATGACTGTAATAGAAAACAGATGGTAATATATTAATGTGATAGTTAACCACAGTCATTTAGACCAATATTATTTATATATTTATTTGAGGTCGGACACAAAGTTTATTTATAGTTTTATTTCCCTTAAAAAATATATTAACACCCCTTTCACAAAAACTTCTAACGAACATTGCTTCAAGATGGCGACTGACGAATTTAAACCATATGATTGAACATAACGGTAAACAAGTTTTTTACAATGATGCAGACTCGCAGTTGATGAAAATATTTTATTCGGTTAAATATTTCAAAATACGATAAAATAATCATAAAATCATTTATTGTATGTAAAAAAAAATGACAAAAATTTTCTCTTTTCCAAGTAAATACGATGCCTGTATTAAAAGGTATTGATTGATGTGTGCACTATATTACACAAAATCAGTAACGTTCCAAAACGAAAAATAAGTATTTTTAATTATGTTTAAAATATTGTTTCGGGTTGGATAAAAAGAAATTATTTAAAAATATGAAATAGTATGAGAAAACTTTTGTTTACGTTATTATAAATGTAATGTATAACAGGTAATTAAAGATCTTTACATTCATAACAAAACTGTGATATTTTACAAGTGTTGGAAACCCAAAACCTAAACATATGATTTTAGAGCTGTCATTCAGGTAAAAACCTATCGTGAATGGAATATAGTAGTTCTTTCTACATCAGTGTGTTAGAGATAGACCTTTTCTCCTGACCTACCACAGTATGGTTGACTAATCCTTGTCGTGTTCTGCTGCACCGTAGCTCACCGTTGCTGGACGCTATGGCGTCCTGGGAAGTAGAGCTTCAGATCAACCGCAGCTAGCCCCCACCACAGGTGTTATGCATACTCATTATCTTCGACTGCTGGTGCACTCCAAGAACATTCCACCTGTACTACCGCTGGTGCACTCCGTGCACATTCCACCTACTCTACTGCTGGTGCACCCCGAGCTCATTCCACCTACTCTACTGCTGGTGCACCCCAAGCTCATTCCACCTACTCTATTGCTGGTGCACCCCGAGCTCATTCCACCTACTCTACTGCTGGTGCATTTCTTGCTCGTGTGCCTGCCATTTACGAGAATTAGGGTAGGGAACCTCAAGTTAATCCAATCGAGGAGTTTCATCCTTCTGATGGACTGGTTGAATTGCGCTCTGTTGGAGCCCTACACCTATGCCAAATGCTTTACTGTAATCAAAGCGTGAAACTAGGTATAGTAATATGCTGTGTTCTAATACAGCGCGCAATTTAAGATGGGTCTCAAGCCAGGCTCCCTTGGGGTAGACAGTAGGCCCTTTTAGATGTATTAGTTAGGCGTTTAGGTTGTTAAGGCTCCCTCTGAGCTGTTACGCTGTGTGATTTCTGTGAAGCTGATATGTGCTCAACCTGGTGGGCTTCCCCCTTTCTTGTCACCAGCCAGATAGGATTAAATATTTGTCCTAGCTATATTGTCTGTAAGGCCCTATCTCGATATTTATTGTAGGTTTATTTAAATGACGTGTGTGGCCTTGTCAGTATTATAAGTGTATGTATATTTGTATTCAGACAGTTACCTGTCGTTTGTTCAGCTTTAGGTTAGCTAGATATTTAGTGATGCTGAAGCTACGTGCAGTCACCGCGTATATTTATATAGAGTTGGTAACGCTGTAGCGTTTAGCTAGTTAAGGAATTTACCTATTGGATCTAGTATGAGGACGAGTGCATTCTGTCATCGAGAGGACCAGGAAATAATTAATGGCCTAATTAGGCTGGCGGTGTCAGTGATTGAACCCATTTTACTGTTAGCTCTTTAACTTTGTTGCTACCTGATCATATGGGCGTGTCACGTAGGCACGACACCTTAGTTGCTCGCAGTGTTCTCTTGTTTTCCATCCCTGTAGGCGGGCTCCTTAAGCCACGTTCTAGCGGGCGTCAAAGCCTAATTAATGTACACCTTTCTTATATACGTTTATAATGTAGGGCCTACTCAGTATTGGGTAGCCAAAACTAATACAATGGATTCCCATTTGGGACATTTAAATCTACTAATTGGTGGAATATGGTTATCTCCCCAGGATGGTAGACAGGACGTACTCGTCGTTTAACTGATAATGTCATACTGCTCAGTTAAGAAATTTAATCCATACGTAATTGAGTCTTCTAAGTGTAATGGGAGTTGTTCGTCCTTTCAGTCATGGAGCTATTGGACTACCAAAACCTTGTAAACACCTTCTAATCCACTAAATGATGGTGTATTGTATGTGCTTAGTAAAATTGTTACTTACCTCGCTATGTCTGCTCTGTCAATTTGCACCTCCCCCTTTTTATATTCCTGTAAGGTAGGGTGCAGGCGTGACAATTAGTTGCAAGAAGGTCTTACATAGCCACTGAGATTTTAGTTTTTAAACACTAGGCTACCACAGCTGTGCGGGAATATATTTTTTTTCTCAACGAATAGGTTCATGTTTCAAGTGAAACTTTAATAACTGTAGGGTATGGGACTTATTACAAATATGCCTAGACCTGTATGAAGTGCTCAAAAATGGAATTAAAAATGCAGGTAAAAGTTGTTTTACCATATATATATATATATGCAATGTTTAAATAAATAAAGGATTGTAAAGGCCCACTTTTCAATGGATATGACAGGCTACCAAAATATAGGCTAGACCTTCTTTTTATTCTTTTGGCCAAACTATTCAATCATCAAATAATATTGCATTAATATTGGGTTTAATACTAACGATTGCCATAAGTATATATATTTTCATTTATTCGTTTCATAACTCCAATAGCTAGGCTTTAATTTGTTATTTTAAAATCTATCTCCAATAATCTCTAACAAATCAGTGTCGATAGTTTTCATAAGTCTAAAACTTTTTTTTTAATCTAGCTCTACAAATTCTTCGAAATAATTATTTCTTGTTCAAAATGTAGGAATTTTACGTTTGTTAAAACACTCCAGCATATCATAAATATATTAATCTGAATTAAATAGAATCATTAAACTTTATCTTAACTAAACCTAACAACACATATTGGAATGTTTTGAATAGTCAGTTGACAGAGTGGTGGCCATGTTCTCTACGGTAATTAGCTTGAGGTTTACTCACTAACCTCCACACCTTGCTCGAGTTAGTGAAACCTGAAGTTTAAGCTCAGGTTATGCAATAACTTAACATTGAAACAGCTAATAAACATGTTAAGCTGAGGTCATAATTTAACCTAGACATAACCTGACGTTGAAACAGTGACCGGTGGTTATTTACTATAAAAACACTTCAGATAGCTTCTAGAGGTGTTAAATATTCAGAATTTTTCCTAGCCTACGGCAGGTAGGGGATTATCTTACAATTAAAAAACACTTCTAAGAGCTTTTAGAGTTGTTTAATATGTCAACATAATATAGTTTAGACTATTAAATGATTTTTAAAATAAATTTATTTGTTTAATTGCTATTTTGTTTTTTGTTGGCATTTCTAATATTGATTCAGGGTCCTCATTATTGTATTTGATATAAAACATGAATTTATGTAAAAGTTATATATTATTCCATCAAAATATATTTGCGAACATTAAATGATATTTAAAATAAATTCAAGGTCCTAATAATTGTATTTAATATTACTTGTGTTATTATTATTAGCACCGCGTCTTACTATCCGTTCGGGTTATAAGCAATATAGTACTTGTGAATTTGTATAAAAGTGATATATTAATTCATCAAAACATATTTGTAAACATTAAATTTCTTTGTTTTAAGTGGCTAATTTGTTTTGTGTAAATGTTATTTATTATGTAAACAAATATAGTTTCGAACATTAAATGATTTAAAAAAGTCATTGATGTTTAAAGGCTATTCTGTTTTGGTTGGCATTTATAATATTGATTCAAGATCCTAATAATTGTATCTAAAATTACATTTGAATTTATATAAAAGTTATAGATTATTTCATAAAAATGTATAGTTGCAAACATTAAATGATATTTAAAATAAATTCAAGGTCCTCATAATTTTATTCAATATTACTTACGAATTAATGAAAGAGTTATATATTATTTCGGCAATATATAGATGAGAACATTAAATTATAATTAAAACAAAACTTACAGCAGTTACAATTTATAAATTAAAGTGTTAGATTTTTGTGTGTGTGTGTGTTTGCCCAGCTTTAACTAATTTTTGATTTAACCTTATTTTTCAGTCTCGCAAATGCGGGGTGCACTCGACCAAGAGAAGGAAGCATTTGATTAGATGACCGTTCTAACAAACATTAGCGGTTCTAGCTCCGTGAAAGATATCGAGGTTCGAATCCCTGTGGGCACACCTTCTAGATGTCAGGTTCATCTAATTCTGGTGGATGACTCGCAAATGCGGGGCACACTCAACCACGGAAAGGAAGCATTTTATTGGACACCTGTTCTAACAAACATTAGTGGTGCTACCCTTTTGAAAGGTACTAAGGTTTGAATCTCTGTGGGCACGCTGACTAATTGTCAGGCTTATCTAATTCTGGCAGGGAATCACAAATGTGGGGTGCACTCAGCCACGGGAAGGAAGTATTTGATTGGATAAGCGTTCCAACATACATTAGTGGTGCCACCCTTCCGAAAGATACCGAGGTTAAAATTCCAGTGGGCACACCGTCTAATTGTCAGGTTCATATAATTCTGGCGGGGGAGGTTGGAATCGAATATCTGCTGGACAAACTGTTGGTAGTTACCTTTCCAGGTAAAATGCTGAAACATTTTATTAATCATCCCTACCACATATCCTAATTAATATAGATGCTTAGCCAGAAAGGGTGCGTGTAATTCATCTAGTTATGACAGGAAGGTCATGGTCTCGAATCTCGCTCGGGTGAACTGGGGTGGTTTTTCCTAAATGGTTTTCTACTTTCCCTACCATCGCGTAAACGCTAGAACATGTCTACCTTACTCCTTCTTATCTTCTTTGTCCATGTTGGTATGGTGAATACCTACATCCGTGCATGTTGACGGATGATACCAAACAACCAATTTTAGATTTTTGTGGGGGGATAGCGGCCCCTAACTGAGGATTCTATTTAGAAAAAGGCCCCTGATTGTGCATAATCATAGCTATGTCAATGCTCTCTAGTTACGACATAACCCTAGTGAGCGATGACGTCACAGGGAAAAATACCATTACCCCATAGATGGGGAAGGGGTTGTGGGCTGAAAGGAAGTCCAACATAGTCTTGCGACAGGAAGCCATTGCTCACACTCTATGTTCAGACAGCCGTAGAGAGAGGTTCCTCCTGTACACTCCCCGCCCTCAGGGCAGAGAATAATGCAGAACCCGAGCGTTGCCCACCGCAACGGGATGCATGCCCAATGCCTGAGACTACACGCTCCCCCTAACGATATATAAAAAAACTCTCACACCAATAAATAAATAAAAAGCTCCCACCTGAAATCCTCCCCCACACTGGGACACACTGTCAAATTGGCCAAAAAATCGAATGGGACAGGAACCAACAAGTTTGGACATGAATCAAACACATACAGACCAACCCAATTACCCACGTATGTGGAAAGGGGGTAACACTTAAAGGGGGAGGAGAAAGAACTGAGCCAGTGCTATAAATGACAGCCAATCACGTGCTGTTCTAAGGTGCCAACCCATAATACCTAGCCTGTGTTAATGAGAAGGGAATCGTCAGAGCATAATATATAAATATAACTATCCCTAGCTCACCTAGTAACATGTCATTATGTGACCTATAAGGCTCGTGACACAGGGAATAAAAGTATATGTAGGATTTAACTATATATATTTAAAGAACTAACTTCTCGCCTGCCCGTCGTCTTTAAACTATGTAACTATAAACAATTTAAATTCAACATTTAGGTAACGAACAACAATCTTAGATCATTTAGTGACAGAATATTAATATTAAATCGATTAACTCTAAATCCAGAGCAATAATAACTAATAAGAAAACCGGATTTACAAAAACCTTAAACCTAATTTGAAGGGTCCCGCCCTCACGTGGCAACCCTACAAGCTCTACCATGAAATAATAGTTAGGTACTTCAATTCACATACTAGCATTAAGGAACTTACCATCTAACGGCTGTAATGTCAATTACCAAGAAAATAAGTTTAAACTACAAGATAGTTTACTATAATTCGAATCCAAAGTATTCTGCCATCCCGTGGCGATTAGTTCAGTTTAACTGGAATATGTTTACTCGATAACCGACACCATCTTCAAATGTTCAAGATGGCCGTAGCCCACATGAATGCGTTAAAGAAACTAAATCAGAAAACGGTTGAAACAGGAAATACTTTAATGCTTGGTGCTTGGGTATAAATAAAGTACCCTGATAGACAAAAATATTATATTATTATTAGCACCACGTCTTACTACCCGTTCGGGTTATACGCACTTACGCTAATGTGTAGTGGTAGGGTGATTGTGAGATGAAATGAAGAACCTACAGTTTAACGTGGAATCCGAACCACGGTGGAGACCTGGCATTCCTCACATTCACAAGATGTCTTGTCAGAGGTGAAGGAAGGGTTTGGTAATCAGATAAATCTTTGCCGGGACCGGGGATTGAACCCCGGCCGCCAGCATAGAAGTCTGACACCTTACACCTAGACCACCAGGTCACCGACAAAAATACCAAAGATGAATTGAGGGGATCAGAGTAAAAATATGATAACCCTCATTTGATGACAAAATATGTTAGCAGTGATTTCTGATTGCATACGACCTGACCTACAAGTTGTTTTTATAGTCAGTCAAGACCTTCAGGATAGCTAGTATCCATGAATATCTTACTTATTCTTTATACCTAGATTTCAGGATTTTATAGACGTTTAAATAGTGAAAATATCCCATCTAAATAAATTAGAGCTATCAAGTTTTCCCCCCGACCCCCTTAATTATGACTTCATCCTAGACAACAAACAGAAATTTTTCTTCATCCTAGCAATATAAGTTTTAATAAATCCAAACAAATAATTTTGAAGATATCGAATTAATTACGCCAAAAAGTATTTAGAAAAAGAAATCTTTTTGAACACTAACTGAAAGGTGTTGCTTACCTCGTCTTAAGACGGTGGTACAATGAGTAACCATATTTGCAAACACAGATTTATATAGTAACAAAATCTGATCACATGTTCAGAGAGAGATGGAAGGGGGAGGAGGGGTTGAGAGAGAAGAGTTCGAGATGGCTGTGGAATAGACGAGAACGTTCTAGGGTGTGTATGGAAAATAGACAACCAAAAAAGGTGGAAGCTTGCGTTCACATGTTCCTGGGCGTCGTCTTCTTTCGCTAGCTGTAGGTTGGTTCATACCTCGTCTCAGTCAGTTAGATTGTGTGAGTGCGGAAGGAGGTGGTGGCCAGGCGTGAGGAAATAATAGTCCAAATGGGTTGGAGGGTAAGTGTTACACCACTAAATTGATTTGTTACTTATAACTTGGGACTTGTACTTGTTACACTAACTTAATCACATTTTAATTACTGTTAAATGAATTTGGATGAAGCTTTTAGGATTGAAATAATTGATTCAATTGTATTTTAACTCTTAATTCCCTTAAAGGAGATTTAATTTTTGATGAAAATTGTTCCCCGCTTTCTTTCTTAATTTTAGGGAATTTATTAAATACAGGCCACAGTACAATTAGGTACTATTTAAGATAAAGTGGTCACTAAATTATACCATAAGAACACTAAAGATTAGAAGATCTGCATTGTACAACTTATTTTATGTAATCTGTTGTATCTTAAGGAAATTGAAATATAAACAACATTAATATCTTTACTGTATTACATTAAATAACTGTTCGCCATACATACCTACTTTGTTTGAATATAACTAAATACGTGACAACTAAAAGTTAAAAATTGTACCATCTTTCACGTAAAAAATAATGGACGTCATCTACTTAAGAGGCTCAACTTTATAAACAACGAGATCAGAACCGAGTTTTATCATAAATCAAATCACCATTTTGGATGTGCATAGGATATATAATAATTTTATTGTTATATATATATTACTATGGAATATAGTATTAAAACCGGGCACATTAACTTAAAAAAACATTTTACGATATTAACTAGTACACTCATCTTAAAATACTATATAAATACCATTAAAGAAAAAATAAAGCATTTTATTTAACAGAGAAATGCATAGTGTGATGTTTGTAAGCTAGGGTTGAAAAAAAAAATCAAGATCATATAAAATGTTTTTGTATTTCAAACAAGCTAATTCGATTTTTTTTGAGTATGTGTTAGAGATTTGGTTTTAAATTTTGTTTTGAAACAAAAACTTATTTTTCTACAAATTATCAGGTTTGTTATGTATAGTCTTGCACTATACTATCTACCAAGTGTAACAACACATTAGATGATATGAATAGTTCGTTAGTGCTCAAATGAAAGGTTTTTAAGAAACATCCCGAATGGGTAGTAAGACGTGGTGCTAAATATTATATTATTATTTTAAGAAAAATGTTCCCTTGAAATTATTCTTTTTGAAACAAACTTACCGGGGAGACTTTCTACTGATTTTAATAAAAGGAACAATCAGGAACTAAACTCCTTTTCAATTGAAAATAGGAACACATTTTAATTTTATTTATTCAAGTTTCATTTTGTAAGGGTCTAAAGTTCAATCATTTACAAAGAAGGATGTTGATTTTGATAGATAAACTATTTTTAGCAATCAAATCAATGACAAGGAATAATTAGGAATTGTATAATAATAACATGGACCAATTAAGAATAAAATAACAATGACAAAGATTAATGAGAAATACGATAGCAATGACTAGGACTGATGAAGAATAACTGAGAGCAATGACCAAGAAAAGGGAACAATTTCTTGTCTAAATTGTTCCTCACACAGGAAACAGATTGAATCGAAAGTTTGGATATATTACTTAGTGTGTTGTGCAGCCATTTTAAATAGCCCAAAAACTTGTGCGAGCTAAATAGTTTACATACAAGGGTGGCTGCGCTGGGTATTGACTTGAGTAGGGCACCAAACAGATCACCAACATGGGCCTAACTTAACCTAGGTGTGATAAGATTATGTTAGGTTTGGTTATTATTCTACTATCACGCCTCGTTTACGTAAGGTTTGGAACTGTTAGATTTGGGGATTATTTTCATATTTTCTTATTATCCACTGATTATTTAGGAGGACGCCAAAAAACCATTCCCAGGCCCAAAATTTACCTCTGGTCGTCCCTGCTTGTATACTTTATTGATTGTGGGAAACAGTCCCCAATAGACCCATATTTGGTGTAGTGGATAGTTTAACTAACTATTAAATTGAGGTGGAGCTGACCTATCAATACATGTAACGAGTCATCAAACAACCAATGCAGCACTCTAAGAATAATATTAAGGTGGAGATGACCTATCATTACATGTAACGAGTCATCAAACAACCAATGCAGCACTCTAAGAATAATATTAAGGTGGAGCTGACAAGTCCTGCTACTAAAACTGCAAATATTGGAATCACTGTGTGCAGCTCAACGGGAATAGGGTGATCTTCTTTCTCATTAGTAATTTTAGGCCACGTATCTTGTCGAAGTTTGTTGATGATGCCACCACTGTGTAGTTGTAGTATTCTATAAAATACAATATTATTATATATGTACACCAGATCCAATTTTAATTTAAAAACAAACAGCACAAAATAATCACATTAACATTCTGATATTGGTGACCTGGCGGTCTAGGGGTAAGGTGTCTGACTTCTATGCTGGCGGCCGGGGTTCAATCCTCGGTCCCGGCAAAGATTTATCTGATTACCAAACCCTTCCTTCACCTCTGACAAGACATATTGTGAATGTGAGGAATGCCAGGCCTCCACCGTGGTTCGGATTCCACGTTAAACTGTAAGTCCTTCATTTCATCTCACAATCACCCTACCATTACACATTAGCGTAAGTGCGTATAACCCGAACGGGTAGTAAGACGCGGTGCTAATAATAATAATAATAATAATAACATTCTGATACCTGTTCACTATACAGGGTGTGTTTTAATTGGTGCCAAATACTTTAGGGCCGTATTCTCATCAACCAAAGAATAAGAAAAGTTCATATTAACTTGGGTCTAAAAACGCTTAGTTTCTGAGCTAGGAGGAGTCTCATGTCCAATTAAGAAGAAATTAATTCAATGAAGACAAAAATGTATCATAAACAAACAAAAACATAAGCTGACAACGTTTTGTTACAAAAAATTGTGTCCTCTGCTTCGATGTACCCTTTGATCAAGCGTTACATGCTTTTTCGTATTCTGTTGGGTACAGGGCCGCACACAGAACTTATTCTTAAGAAGGGGGTGGAGGGGTGGGGGGTTCAATGTAAAGAAGTTACAGTTCAATAATCAATCCAATCCATTACTCGTTTATAAGACTGATACTTTGAATAAATTAATAATTACTTAATGAGGCTATTTATACACATACTGTATTGCGATATTGGGTTATTTTCAACCCATGCTTTAATGTGATTTAACAGTGATAAATACTTGATTTTTATTTAATATTATATTCATAGGCTACTTCATGTTCGCCAGGGGAGGGTCCGAACCCGCTAGACCCCCCTTGTGTGTGCACCCCTGGTTGGGTATGCTTGGGGTGTTATGTATTTGCTCACATCCATTTAAGATACACTCTCTTAAAACATCAACATCAGGCACAGGAGTTGAGTAAACAATTGGATTTAAATGTCTCCAGAGATAAAACCCCGTCGGGTTCAACTCTGGTGATTAGGCAGGCCAGTCAATAGATTTCCCATGATTAATACATTTTTGAAGAAAACCATTAAAACCCTAAAACTAAACAATTTTAGACCCATGTTTATATGAACTTTTCTTAATGTTTATTCGATGCGAATACGCCCCTAGAATATTTGACACCAATTAAAATACCTCTGTTTATTAATAAAATATAAAATGTTGGTAGGCCTAATTCTTTATTAGGAGGACCAATAGTACATTTTTAAATTAGTTTCAATTCTTCTTTTTAAACCTTAGGCATCCTCATAAACCCTCAAACCTTACATAGCACCCCATTATAACCACATAAATAGATACTTCTGTTCACCGAACCTTATATGACATTTCTTTTCTTCCTCAAACTTCACTTAATAGAAATACCCCTACACTCCCCTGCACGCACTACAATCTTTATTGTTATTGTACTTCTACCAGCACTCGCTGTCTCACGCTATATTTTAATCATACTTCCCCCTGCACTCGCTGTCTCACGCTGTATTTTAGTCATACTTCTACCAGCACTCACTGTCTCACGCTATATTTTAGTCATACTTCTACCAGCACTCGCTATCACAAGCTATATTTTAGTCATACTTCTACCTGCCCTCGCTGTCTCACGCTAGATTTTAGTTATATTTCCCCCCTGCACTCGCTGTCTCACGCTATATTTTAGTTATACTTCAACCTGCACTCACTCTCTCACGCAATATTTTAGTCATACTTCCCCCCGCACTCGCTGTCTCACGCTAGATTTTAGTCATATTTCCCCCCTGCCCTCGCTGTCTCACGCTATATTTTAGTCATACTTCTACCGGCACTCACTGTCTCACGCTATATTTTAGTCATACTTCTACCGGCACTCGCTATCACAAGCTATATTTTAGTCATACTTCTACCGGCACTCGCTATCACAAGCTATATTTTAGTCATACTTCTACCTGCACTCGTTTTCTCACTCTATATTTTAGTCATACTTCTACCTGCCCTCGCTGTCTCACGCTATATTTTAGTCGTACTTCTACCTGCACTCGCTATCTCACACTATATTATAATCATACTTCCCCCTGCACTCGCTGTCTCACGTGGTATTTTAGTCATACTTCTACCTGCACTCGCTGTCTCACGCTATATTTTAGTCGTACTTCTACCTGCACTCGCTGTCTCACGCTATATTT
Source organism: Timema shepardi (assembly GCA_902151425.1). Classification (NCBI taxonomy): domain Eukaryota; kingdom Metazoa; phylum Arthropoda; class Insecta; order Phasmatodea; family Timematidae; genus Timema; species Timema shepardi. The sequence goes on from CABFVX010006990.1 coordinate 14,049, forward strand.
TAATCATTCTTCCCCCCTGCACTCGCCTTCTAACGCTATATTTTAGTCATACTTCTACCTGCACTCGCTGTCTCCCGCTATATTTTAATCATACATCCCCCTGCACTCGCTGTCTCACGCTGTATTTTAGTCATACTTCTACCTGCACTCGCTGTCTCACGCTATATATAAGTCATACTTCTACGTGCACTCGCTGTTTCACGCTATATTTTAATCATCGTTCTCCCTGCACTCGCTGTCTCACGCTATATTTTAATCATACATCCCCCTGCACTCGCTGTCTAACGCTATATTTTAGTCATACTTCTACCAGCACTCACTGTCTCACGCTATATTTTAATCATTCTTCCCCCCTGCACTCGCTGTCTAACGCTATATTTTAGTCATACTTCTACTTCCACTCGCTGTCTCCCGCTATATTTTAATCATACTTCCCCCTGCACTCGCTGTCTCACGCTGTATTTTAGTCATACTTCTACCTGCACTCGCTGTCTCACGCTATATATAAGTCATACTTCAGTGCACTCGCTGTTTCACGCTATATTTTAATCATCGTTCTCCCTGCACTCGCTGTCTCACGCTATATTTTAATCATACATCCCCCTCCACTCGCTGTCTCACGCTATATTTTAGTCATACTTCTACCAGCACTCACTGTCTAACGCTATATTTTAACCATACTTCTCCTTGCACTCGCTGTCTCGCGCTGGATTTTAGTCATACTTCTACCTCCACTCGCTGTCTCACGCTATATTTTAATCATACTTCCCCCTGCACTCGTTTGCTCACGCTATATTTTAGTCATACTTCTAACTGCACTCGCTGTCTCACGCTATATTTTAGTCATACTTCTACCTGCACTCACTGTCTCACGCTATATTTTAATAATACTTCCCTATGCACTCGTTTTCCACACACTATATTTTAGTCATACTTATACCTGCACTCACTGTCTCACGCTATATTTTAGTCATACTTCTACCTACATTCAATGTCTCATGCTATATTTTAGTTATAATTCGACCTGAACTCGCTGTCTCACGCTATATTTTAATCATACTTCCCCCCGCACTTGATGTTTCACGATATATTTTAGTCATACTTCTACCTGCACTCACTGTCTCACGCTATATTTTTATAATACTTCTACCTACATTCACTGTATCACGCTATATTTTAGTCATACTTCTACCTACATTCAATGTCTCACGCTATATTTTAGTTATACTTCGACCTGCACTCACTGTCTCAACGGTGTATTTTAGTCATACTTCCCCCCGCACTCGCTGTTTCACGCTATATTTTAGTCATACTTCTACCTGCACTCGCTATCTCACGCTATATTTTAATCATACTTCCCCCTGCACTCGCTGTCTCACGCTGTATTTTAGTCATACTTCTACCTGCACTCGCTGTCTAACGCTATATTTTAGTTATACTGCTAGCTGCACTCACTGTCTCACGCTATATTTTATTCATACTTCCCCATGCACTCGTATCACGCAATATTTTAGTCAAACTTCTACCTCCACTCGCTGTCTCACGCTATATTTAGTCATATTTCTACCTGAACTCGCTGTGTGACGCTATATTTTAGTCATACTTCCACCTGCACTCTTTATCTCACGCTATATTTTAATCGTACTTCCCAATGCACTCGTTGTCTCACGCTATATTTTAGTCATAATTCTACCTGCACTCACTGTCTCACGCTATATATTAGTCATACTTATACCTGCACTCGCTGTCTCACGCTATATTTTAATCATACTTCCCCCTGCACTCGTTGTCTCACCCTATATTTTAGTCATACTTTTACCTGCACATCACTGTCTCACGTTATATTTTAGTCATACTTCTACCTGAACTCGCTGTCTCACGCTATATTTTAGTAATACTTCTACTTGCACTCAATGTCTCACGCTATATTTTAATCCTACTTCCACCTGCACTCACTGCCTCACGTTATATTTTAGTCATACTTCTACCTGCACTCACTGTCTCACGCTATATTTAAAATAAGACTTACTCCTGCACTCGTTTTGTCACTCTATATTATAGTCATACTTCTAGCTGCACTCGCTGTCTCACGCTATATTTTAATCATACCTCCCCATGCACTCGTTGTCTCACGCTAAATTTTAGTCAAAATTCTACCTGCACTCGATGTCTCACGATATATTTAGTCATACTTCTACCTGAACTCGCTGTGTCACGCTATATTTTAGTCATACTTCGACCTGCACTCGCTGTCTCACGCTATATTTTAATCATATTTCCCCCCGCACTCGCCTTCTCACGCTTGATTTTAGTCATACTTCTACCTGCACTCGCTGTCTCACGCTATATTTTAATCATACTTCCCCCTGCACTCGTTGTCTCACGCTAGATTTTAGTCAAACTTCTACCTGCACTCGATGTCTCACGCTATATTTAGTCATAATTCTACCTGAACTCGCTGTCTCACGCTATATTTTAATCATACTTCCCCCTGCACTCGTTGTCTCACCCTATATTTTAGTCATACTTTTACCTGCACTCACTGTCTCACGTTATTATTTAGTCATACTTCTACCTGCACTCGCCTTCTCACGCTATATTTTAGTCATACTTCTACTTGCACTCACTGTCTCACGCTATATTTTAATCATACTTCCCCCTGCCCTCAATGTCTCACGCTATATTTTAGTCATACTTCAACCTGCACTACCTCTCTCAAGCAATATTTTAGTCATACTTCTACCTGCACTTGCTGTCTCACGCTATATTTTAGTCGTACTTCTACCTGCATTCGCTATCTCATGCTATATTTTAATCATAGTTACCCCTGCACTCGTTGTCTCACGCTGTATTTTAGTCATACTTCTACCTGCACTCACTGTCTCACGCTATATTTTAGTTATACTTCTACCTGCACTCGCTGTCTCACGCTATATTTTAATCATAGTTCCCCCTGCACTCGCCGTCTCACGCTGTATTTTAGTCATACTTCTACCTGCACTCGCTGTCTCACGCTAAATTTTAGTTATACTTCTAGCTGCACTCGCTGTCTCACGCTATATTTTAATCATACTTCCCCATGCACTCGTTGTCTCACGCTATATTTTAGTCATACTTCTACCTGCACTCGCTGTCTCACACTATATTTAGTCATACTTCTACCTGAACTCGCTTTGTCACGCTATATTTTAGTCATAATTCAACTTGCATTCGCTGTCTCACGCTATATTTTAATAATATTTCCCCCTTCATTCGTTTTCTCACTCTATATTTTAGTCATACTTCAACCTGCACTCCCTCTCTCACGCAATATTTTAGTCATACTTCTACTTGCACTTGCTGTCTCACGCTATATTTTAGTAGTACTTCTACCTGCATTCGCTATCTCACGCTATATTTTAATCATAGTTCCCCCTGCACTCGTTGTCTCACGCTGTATTTTAGTCATACTTTTACCTGCACTCGCTGTCTCACGCTATATTTTAGTTATACTTCTACCTGCACTCACTGTCTCACTCTATATTTTAGTCATATTTACCCCCCTGCCCTCGCTATCTCACGCTCTATTTTAGTCATACTTCTACCTGCAATCCCTCTCTCACGCAATATTTTAGTCATACTTCTACTTGCACTTGATGTATCACGCTATATTTTAGTCGTACTTCTACCTGCATACGCTATCTCACGCTATATTTTAATCATAGTTCCCCCTGCACTCGTTGTCTCACGCTGTATTTTAGTCATAATTTTACCTGCACTCGCTGTCTCACGCTATATTTTAGTTATACTTCTACCTGCACTCACTGTCTCACTCTATATTTTAGTCATATTTATGTCTCACGCTATATTTTAGTCAAACTTCTACCTGCACTCGCTGTCTCACGCTATATTAAGTCATACTTCTACCTGAACTCGCTGTCTCACGCTATATTTTAGTCATAATTCTACCTGCACTCACTATTTCACGCTATATTTTAGTCATACTTCTACCTGCACTCACTGTCTCACGCTATATTTTAGTCATACTTCTACCTACATTCGCTGTCTCATGCTATATTTTAGTTATACATCGACCTGCACTCGCTGTCTCACGCTATATTTTAATCATACTTCCCCCTACACTCGCTGTCTCACGCTGTATTTTAGTAATACTTCTACCTGCGCTCGCCGTCTCACGCTATATTTTAGTCATACTTCTACCTACATTCAATGTCTCACGCTATATTTTAGTTATACTTCGACCTGCACTCACTGTCTCACGCTGTATTTTAGTCATACTTCCCCCCACACTCGCTGTTTCACGCTAGATTTAAGTCATATTTCTACCTGCACTCTCTGTCTCACGCAATATATTAATCATACTTCCCCCTGCCCTCGCTGTCTCACGCTATATTTTAGTCATATTTCTACCTGCACTCACTCTCTCACGCAATATTTTAGTCATACTTCTACCTGCACTCACTGTCTCACGCTATATTTTACTCGTACTTCTACCTGCACTCGCTATCTCACGCTATATTTTAGTCATACTTCTACCAGCACTCGCTATCTCACGTTATATTTTAGTCATACTTCTACCTGCACTCACTCTCTCACGCAATATTTTAGTCATACTTCTACCTGCACTCACAGTCTAACGCTATAGTTTAGTCGTACTTCTACCTGCACTCGCTATCTCACGCTATATTTTAGTCATACTTCTACCTGCACTCGCTATCTCACGCTATATTTTAATCATACTCTCCCCTGCACTCGCTGTCTCACCTTGTATTTTAGTCATACTTCTACCTGCACTCGCTGTCTCACGCTATATTTTAGTTATACTTCTAGCTGCACTCGCTGTCTCACGCTATATTTTAATCATACTTCCCCATGCACTCGTATCACGCTATATTTTAGTCAAACTTCTACCTGCACTCGCTTTCTCACGCTATATTTAGTCATATTTCTACCTGAACTCATGTGTCACGCTATATTTTAGTCATACTTCCACCTGCACTCGTTGTCTCACGCTATATTTTAATCATACTCCCCAATGCACTCGTTGTCTCACGCTATATTTTAGTCATACTTCTACCTGCATTCACTGTCTCACGCTATATTTTAGTCATACTTCTACCAGCACTCGCTGTCTCACGCTATATTTTAATCATACATCCCCCTGCACTCGTTGTCTCACGCTATATTTTAGTCATACTTCTACCTGCACTCACTTTCTCACGTTATATTTTAGTCATACTTCTACCTGCACTCGCTGTCTCACGCTATATTTTAGTCATAATTCTATTTGCACGCACTGTCTAATGCTATATTTTAATCATACTTCCACCTGCACTCACTGTCTCACGCTATATTTTAGTCATACTTCTGATTGCACTCACTGTCTCACGCTATATTTTAATCATACTTCCACCTGCACTCGCTCTCTCACGTTATATTCTAGTCATACTTCTACCTGCACATACTGTCTCCCGCTATATTTTAATAAGACTTACCCTTGCACTCGTTTTCTCACTCTATATTATAGTCATACTTCTAGCTGCACTCGCTGTATCACGCTATATTTTATTCATACCTCCCCATGCACTCGTTGTCTCACGCTATATTTTAGTCAAACTTCTACCTGCACTCGCTGTCTCACTCTATATTTAGTCATACCTCTACCTGAACTCACTGTCTCACGCTATATTTAGTCATACTTCTACCTGCACTCGCTGTCTCACGCTATATTGATGTCATACTTCTACCTGAACTCACTGTGTCACGCTATATTTTAGTCATACTTCGACTTGCACTCACTGTCTCACGCTATATTTTAATCATATTTCCCCCCGCACTCGCCTTCTCACGCTATATTTTAGTCATACTTCTACCTGCACTCGCTTTCTCACGCTATATTTTAACCATACTTCCCCCCGCACTCGTTGTCTCACGCTATATTTTAGTCAAACTTCTACCTGCACTCTCTGTGTCACGCTATATTTAGTCATACTTCTACCTGCACTCGCTGTCTCACGCTATATTTAGTCATACTTCTACCTGAACTCGCTGTGTCACGCTATATTTTAGTCATAATACTAGCTGCACTCGCTGTCTCACGCTATATTTTAATCATACTTCCCCATGCACTCGTAGTCTCACACTATATTTTAGTCATACTTCTACCTGCACTCGCTGTCTCACGCTATATTTTAATAATACTTCCCCCTTCACTCGTTTTCTCACTCTATATTTTAGTCATACTTCCCCCTTGCCCTCGCTGTCTCACGCTCTATTTTAGTCATATATCTACCTGCACTCGCTGTCTCACGCTATATTTTAGTCAAACTTCTACCTGCACTCGCTGTCTCACGCTATATTAAGTCATACTTCTACCTGAACTCGCTGTGTCACGCTATATTTTAGTCATACTTCGACCTGCACTCGCTGTCTCATGCTATATTTTAGTCATATTTCCCCCCACACTCGCGGTCTCACGCTAGATTTTAGTCATACTTCTGCCTGCACTCGCTGTCTCACGCTATATTTTAATCATACTTTCCCCCTGCCCTCAATGTCTCACGCTCAATTTTAGTCATACTTCTACCTGCACTCACTGTCTCACGTTATATTTTAATCATACTTCCCCAAGCACTCGTTGTCTCACGCTATATTTTAGTCAAAAATCTACCTGCACTCGCTGTCTCACGCTATATTTTATTCATACTTCCCAATGCACTCGTTGTCTCACGTTATATTTTAGTCATACTTCTACCTGCACTCACTGTCTCACGTTATATTTTAGTCATACTTCTACCTGCACTCGCTGTCTCACGCTAAATTTTAGTCATACTTCTACTTGCACTCACTGTCTCACGCTATATTTTAATCATACTTCCACCTGCACTCACTGTCTCACGCTATATTTTAGTCATACTTCTACTTGCACTCACTGTCTCACGCTATATTTTAATCATACTTCAACCTACACTCGCTGTCTCGCGTTATATTTAGTCATACTTCTACCTGCACTCACTGTCTCACGCTATATTTTAATAAGACTTACCCCTGCACTCGTTTTCTCACTCTATATTATAGTCATACTTCTACCTGCACTCACTGTCTCACGCTATATTTTAATCATACTTCCACCTAACACTCGCTTTCTCACGTTATATTTTAGTCATAATTCTACCTGCACTCGCTGTCTCACGCTATATTTTAATCATACTTCCCCCTGCACTCGTTGTCTCACGCTATATATTAGTCATACTTCTACCTGCACTCACTGTATCACGTTATATTTTAGTCATACTTCTACCTGCACTCGCAGTCTCACGCTATATTTTAAACATACTTCCACCCGCACTCGCTGTCTCACGCTATATTTTAGTCATACTTCTACCTGCACTCGCTGTCTCACGCTATATTTTAATAATACTTACCCCTGCACTCGTTTTCTCACTCTATACTATAGTCATACTTCTACCTGCACTCACTGTGTCATGCTATATTTTAGCCATACTTCTACCTACATTCGCTGTCTCACGCTATATTTTAGTTATACTTCGACCTGCACTCGCTGTCTCATTCTATATTTTAATCATATTTCCCCCCGCACTCGCGGTCTCACGCTAGATTTTAGTCATACTTCTGCCTGCACTCGCTGTCTCACGCTATATTTTAATCATACTTCCCCCCTGCCCTCGCTGTCTCACGCTATATTTTAGTTATACTTCTATCTGCGCTCGCTGTCTCACGCTATATTTTAATCATACTGCCCCATGCACTCGTTGTCTCACGCTATATTTTAGTCGAGCTTCTACCTGCACTTGCTGTCTCACGCTATATTTAGTCATACTTCTACCTGAACTCGCTGTGTCACGCTATATTTTAGTCATACTTCTACCTGCACTCGCCCTTCTCACGCTATTTTTTAATCATTCTGCCCCATGCACTCGTTTTCTCACTCTATATTATAGTCATACTTCTACCTGCACTCACTGTCTCACGCTATATTTTAATCATACTTCCACCTAACACTCGCTTTCTCACGTTATATTTTAGTCATACTTCTACTTGCACTCACTGTCTCACGCTATATTTTAATCATACTTCCACCTGCACTCGCTGTCTCGCGTTATATTTAGTCATACTTCTACCAGCACTCGCTGTCTCACGCTATATTTTAATCATACTTCCCCTGCACTCGTTGTCTCACGCTATCATTTAGTCATACTTCTACCTGCACTCACTGTCTCACGTTATATTTTAGTCATACTTCTACCTGCACTCGCTGTCTCACGCTATATTTTAATAATACTTCCCTTTTCACTCGTTTTCGCACTCTATATTTTAGTCATACTTCTACCTGCACTCACTGTCTCATTCTATATTTTAGTCATACTTCTACCTTCACTCACTGTCTCACGCTATATTTTAGCCATACTTCTACCTACATTCGCTGTCTCACGCTATATTTTAGTTATACTTCGACCTGCACTCGCTGTCTCACGCTATATTTTAATCATATTTCCCCCCGCACTCGCCTTCTCACGCTAGATTTTAGTTATACTTCTACCTGCACTCGCTGTCTCACGCTATATTTTAGTTATACTTCGACCTGCACTCGCTGTCTCACGCTATATTTTAATCATATTTCCCCCCTGCACTCGCTGCCTCACTCTATATTTTAGAAATACTTCTACCTTCACTCACTGTCTCACGCTATATTTTAGCCATACTTCTACCTATATTCGCTGTCTCACGCTATATTTTAGTTATACTTCGACCTGCACTCGCTGTCTCGCGCTATATTTTAATCATATTTCCCCCCGCACTCGCCTTCTCACGCTAGATTTTAGTTATACTTCTACCTGCACTCGCTGTCTCACGCTATATTTTAATCATATTTCCCCCCGCACTCGCTGTCTCACGCTATATTTTAGTCATACTTCTACCTGCATTTTCTGTCTCACGCAATATTTTAGTCGTACTTCTACCTGCACTCGCTATCTCACTCTATATTTTAATCATACTTCCCCCTGCACTCGCTTTCTCACGCTGTATTTTAGTCATACTTCTACCTGCACTCGCTGTATCACGCTATATTTTAGTTATACTTCTACCTGCACTCGCTGTATCACGCTATATTTTAATCATACTCCCCATGCACTCGTTGTCTCACGCTATATTTTAGTCATACTTCTACCTGCACTCACTGTCTCACGCTATATTTTAGTCATACTTACCCCTGCACTCATTGTCTCACGCTATATTTTAATCATACTTCCCCCTTCACTGGCTGTCTCACGCTATATTTTAGTCATACTTCTACCTGCACACGCTGTCTCACACTATGTTTTAATAATACTTACCCCTGCACTCGATGACTCACGATATATTTTAATCATACTTTACCCCTGCACTCGTTTTCTCACGCTATATTTTAGTCATACTTCTACCTTCACTCGCTGTCTCACGCTATATTTTAGTCATACTTCTACCTTCACTCACTGTTTCACGCTATATTTTAATCATACTTCCCCCTGCACTTGCTGTCTCACGCTATATTTTAGTCATACTTCTACCTTCACTCGTTGTCTCACGCTATATTTTAGTCATACTTCTACCCGCACTCGCTGTTTCACGCTATATTTTAATCATACTTCCCCCCTGCACTCGTTGTCTCACGCTATATTATAGTCATACTTCTACTTGCACTCACTGTCTCACGCTATATTTCAGTCATACTTCTACCTGCACTCGCTTTCTCACGCTGTATTTTAGTCATACTTCTACCTGCACTCGCTGTCTCACGCTATATTTAGTCATACTTCTACCTGCACTCGCTGTGTCACACTATATTTTAATCATACTTACCCCTGCACTCGTTGTCTCACGCTATAATTTAGTCATACTTCCCCCTTGACTCGCTGTCTCACGCTATATTTTAGTCATACTTCTACCTACATTCGCTGTCTCACGCTATATTTACTAATACTTCTACCTGCACTCGCTGTGTCACGCTATATTTTAATCATACTTACCCCTGCACTCGTTGTCTCACGCTATATTTTAGTCATACTTCCCCCTGCACTCGCTGTCTCACGCTATATTTTAGTCATACTTCTAATTTCACTCACTGTCTCACGCTATATTTTATTCATACTTCTACCTGCACTCGCTTTGTCACGCTATATATGTTAATCATGCTTACCCCTGCACTCGTTGTTTAACGCTATATTTTAGTCATACTTCTACCAGCACTCACTGTCTCACGCTATATTTCAGTCATACTTCTACCTGCAATCGCTGTATCACGCTATATTTTAGTCATACTTCTACCTGCACTCACTGTCTCACGTTATATTTTATTCTTACTTCTACCTGCACTCGCTGTGTCACGCTATATTTTAATCATACTTACCCCTGCACTCGTTGTCTCACGCTATATTTTAGTCATAACTTCTACCTGCATTTTCTGTCTCCCGCTATATTTTAGTCATACTTCTACCTGCACTCGCTGTCTAACGCTATATTTTAATCATACTTCCCCCCTGCACTCACTGTCTCACTCTATATTTTAGTCATACTTCTACCTGCCTTCGCTGTCTCACGCTATTTTTTTGTCATACTTACCCCTGTACTCACTGTCTCACGCTATTTTTTTTTGTCATACTTACCCCTGCACTCCCTGTCTCACGCTATATTTTAGTCATACTTCTACTTGCATTCGCTATGTCACGCTATATTTTAATCATACTTACCCCTGCACTCACTGTCTCACGCTATATTTTAGTCATACTTCTACCTGCATTCGCTGTCTCACGCTATTTTTTTGTCATACTTCTACCTGCATTCACTGTCTCACGCTATATTTTAGTCATACTTCTACCTGCACTCGCTTTCTCACGCTATATTTTAGTCATACTTCTACCTGCACTTGCTGTTTCATGCTATTTTTTAATCATACTTCCACCTGTACTCGTTGTTTCACGCTATATTTTAGTCATACTTCTACCAGCACTCACTGTCTCACACTATATTTTAGTCATACTTCTACCTGCACTTGCTGTTTCATGCTATTTTTTAATCATACTTCCACCTGTACTCGTTGTCTCACTCCGAAGACAGTTGTCTGTGCTTATCAGACATATCACTGTTCAGTCCCTCTTCGTTCTGTAACACCTTTTACTATTTCCAAATTATATATATATATATATATATATATATACACACTTAAGAGTACAGGCCTTGGTACAACTATTATACATCAATATATACATGTACAATACTTGGTTACTCCCGTATCTGCTATTTGCACCTGTCACCCCCAACCCCTCTTTCCACATTCCAGTTACAAAGGTGGTTACGCTCACTGCACTCGCAAAATAGTCATTACAGCTATCCGTTACACTATTCCCTCCTTTTTAAGAGGCTCTCCTGACCCACTAAAATACATCACACTTAGAGTAGTTTTTTTTTTTTTACTATTCAGGAAAGTCATTAGGATCACACATGCAGATAGTATCTCGTGGGCTTCCTCTGCCTCGCAGTATAGCGTCTCTCTTGAATAATCCTGGGTAGCACAAATAATTCCGAACTATTAGGTTTTGTTTCACCTTCATTAGAAAAATCTAAACTAGAACTTATTGGTAAAAGACTAGGCCCTAAGTCTTTCTCAGGTGACATGTGTTCGCTAAAATATGTCCCTTCCCTTTCTGTTGTTGATGGTGGTTCCCTCAGGACTAAATTGCATGGCTTCAGTCGGTTGAAATGTACAATCATCCGTTTCCGCTTGGGAGATTCACGTTGAATGCGGTAAGCTACATATGATATTATGGTCTTCACAATATATGGGCCATCCCATTCCTTGTGCAGTTTAAATGAGGTTCCTTTTCTGACTGCTGGCTGGTGCAGCCACACACGATCACCAACCTTATAAGCACTACCCATGCACTTCCGGTCGTACACATCTTTTTGCACCTTATGTGTTTTGCCGAGATGTTCCCGTGTAAAGCGATGTGCAGTTTCTAAATTTGTTCTTAACTGCCGAGAATACTCTACGACACTGTCAGTGGGCTCTGGTTCTGTTATTGTTTTATTTAGGAGTACTTCCCCTTCACCCACCCGCATTATTCCTTTCGAAAGCAAAACATCGCATTTGTTTCTACGTAAGAAATCAGTGCCTATAATCCACATCTGTGTCAGTCCCTTTGCAACAATCATTTACCATGTTACAAAATTGCTTCCTATTCTAACGAGTACACTCACTCTACCAATCACAGTCATATGATCACCACTTACATTTATAACTGACATGTTCGTTGGCTGAAGTTTGCCATTTGACGCTCGTCGCCAAAATTTCTCATCTATGAGGGAAACAGCTGCTCCAGTGTATATCAGTAAATCTATAGGCTCATCCCACAAATTTCCCTCCACGAACACGGCTGAGTATGGGTCCACACTTCCTACTACAATGCAGTACTGTTTAGAATCGGAATTTACTGCCGGTGTGGTTTCTGGCACACAGGCGCGCACTAGTTTTTTTGTTTCTTGTTCTTACCACACTTTGCCCGAACATGTCCCAGTTCACCACATTGGTAGAACTTTTATTTCTCGTCCACGTTGATATTGCTTGATTGTCTGAATGGTGCCTGCAACATTTTTCAAAGATTCACAAACATCGCGGACGGTATCCATTGTCTGCATCACCGTGTTCATCATTTGTTCCGTTTTGTGATGCTCTTGAGTTACAACACAAGCGTAACTCGTCTTTATCGGTTGCAATAACTCATCATCTGCGGGTACTCGACATTACAAAGAAAGACGCGTATCCCATCCCTCGTATAGACGATATACTAGACTCTCTAGGAGGTGTGAAGCTATTTTCCACATTCCAGTTAAAGAGGTGGGTACGCTCACTGCACTCGCAAAATGGTCACTACAGCTATCCGTTACAGTTCCTTCAATTACTTTCAATCATCTGTTGGAAAATAAATGTGAGACTTCCTCTTATCACTTAGTCCATCCACAAGATGGCCTTAGGAAAATTCTTCCTAAGCCCACACCGTAGCTGATTGGACCTGTTAGATTTATTTAAAATAGTTAACACGAGCATTCTTTCCCCAACATCTATCCTCTCATTGATATAACTACACTCTACGCACTTTACACATCTTATACTCCTTTAGTTGTAACTTGGACCTTTAGTAATAACACGCTCCAACTCACCTCATCTCCAACTTTGACCGGGGTAAGAACGTTAGTGCTTCAAATTACCACTGAATACTCTTTTGTTCCATAAGCGGAGTCGAGACTATCAAGCCAAACCATATTGAAAATGTGTGTGAGTTTATGAAAGATTTTTAAATGGAAAAGTGTGGAGGGCTTAAGAACAGATGGTCCACTTCAAGACTGGAAAAGGAATTATTATAGGATATATAACGAGATGCGAAAATGTTGGCGAAACGTTAAAACGAAAAGGAACGGAAATGAGTTGGAGTGTATTGAAACTCACAACAAAACCTTAAGCTTGATTTACACGTTCACCAAAGAACTAGTGCAGAACAGAAAGTTAGTCACGTGGTGAGCTCTAAGCCGATCACAAGATTTCCGGCTTATCAGTGCGAGCTGTTCCGCTAAAGTTCAACTCATCTCTTAGAGCGCATCACGTGATCACATTTCCGTTCTGCACTAGATTTACGGTGAATGTGTGAATCCACAGTAAAAGCTGCTTCCAGATTATCGAGCCAAGCCTAGAGCTGAGCTCTCTCTCCCCATGCGGAAAATTGTTCCCTCGGACCAAACCTTGAAGATTCCTGCAAGCCATATTTTGCCTCAGAACGATATCTACTATGGTCTTTGACGTATGCAATACAAAGTGAAAGATAAAAATTTGCTGCTGTGGTGTGTATTTATTTACACTTAGTACCAAATAAAAAGAGACTGGACAAACGTGAACGTGTAAAACGTCCGTCGCGTGTTTATTCAAAATGCTCGCAGCTACCCATTGAATGTAGGTGTTTCGACGAAACATCAAACGATACTACAAGTTTCGGTTAGAAACGCATAAGCCGAGTTGTGAGCCAAATCTCAAACCATGCACGTGTACGTTAACAGTTTTGTTTATTTCTCATTAAAACACGGTCACCAGATTAGCAGGAGAATTTTCACGTTTTTTTATGTCAACCTGACTTGAGTTTCATCTTGTTACTGTTCTTAAGTCTCACAGTATGGATTTGTTGGAAGAAAAGTGTATATAATTAATAAGCATCTACAAAAATGACATTTTTGAAATTCAATGTTGCGAAGCAAATTATTTCAGCTGAACTCATATTCCGCTTGCCATGTGTACAATTGAGTTTGCCACCATTATTTGTCATGTTTTTTTTTATTTGTTGCCTATTGTAGATCAGTGGCGTACCTAGACTATTTGACAGCTATGACGGGTCTTTCCTTTTCCACCCCCCACCCCCATAAATACGGCAACTTTTAAATGTTAACTTATATCAAATAAAAGTTATTTTTCATGTACATTTTTAAACAGTATAGTACTTTCACAAACAAGTTTTTTTTTAAAAAGAAGGAAAATGCAGGTAATTGAAAATTCAAAGACCCAAATAATACAGCATCTTTAAAAAATAAATAATTAAAACACATGAAATCCAACCTCAACATTTGCCTATTCATCAACGATTCACAACTAAATAACTAATGACTACATAACAGCGAATATGAATATAATTTTATCCATTTCCTCATAACGAATCTTCAATTCTTGACTAAAGTGATCAAGACATTCAAGCCTTGCCAACTTTAATACCTCTGGCAATGTGAAACCAACATAATTTTCTATCTTATCTGGCATCCCTTATCAAAGATTTACTCTCCCTTTTTACTACATAGAAATCTCCATTTCTTCAGAACTTTTAGTTCCATAATGAGGGGTCCTTTAATAATTTCATTTCGGTTATCTTTAAGTAACAATTTTAGAGGATTCACTACTGTAAAATGACAAAAACATAGTTTGTGTAATCGCTTTGACACCTGGATGTCTCTTATAATTTATTTGGAAAATACTCTACTTACAGTGGTGGCTAATCCATAAGAGATGCATAGATTCGGCAACCCCAACCATTACACTTACATTTCACTATAGTTTAGTACAGTCAAATACAGCAAAACCCATAAGATTCAATATTAAACATATTTAAGATTTTGTAATTTTAACGGAGAGTTATTGGTGCTGTTATGAATTTATGGTTTTCTTTAGGCTCTGTGAAAGGTGTTGCAGCACACTCTGACCCCCTTGTTTATCGATGGAGTGTAGAAGCAGTAGAGGGGAACAGGATAGGATTAATGCTTTAGCGCCAACGTAAGAGTGTAGTTGCAAGCGTTTCAGATCCTCTCTACAGTCACAGTCTAACTTTGAATTGAATTGTGGGAATAATATTTTTGTTTTAGTTGAGTCTTGTATTTTTGCGTAGGTAAATACTTATCTAATGAGAGCCCCCTTCTAACCCCTTCTCCCGGTTTCTTCCGGGACCTCAGGTGTTCAAAATAACGAGCCGCCACCAGCTACGTGTCGATAAATCAAATTAAAAGTTTCTCAAAGCTGGATAATACAACTTTTTGCTTTTTTGCCTTGATGGAATGAAATCCAAAGCAAAACAATCGAGTCTAAAATCTAGAAATGCAGTCAAAATAAAAGAGCCAGGCCAATGAAAATAAAGAACTGTTCAGTTAAGTCCAAAATACAGACATTTGACAAGTAAATAATGCCGGAAACTCCTAACAGAAAAATTAGTGAAGCAAACACTGTAAACAGGCCCGTCAGACTGGGAAATTGCCCAGGGGTGCACAATCTTGGGCAAGGAATCTGACGATGTGGTGCCCTAAAAGAATCATATTCTGTGAATATGCACTTCCTGCTTGGGACACGGTGGGTCAGTAGTGGTGGATAATGGAAATGCTCTCTTGGAGTTATCCCTCCCGAACCAAAACTGGCACGATTAATAGTGTAGGGTGAGGTGTGTGGGAAAGAAAGAGAAAGGATAAGATAATCATATACTTAAAGCTACTACTAGTTGCACATGTGAGTAGTCAGGATGGGTACCAAATTATCCATCCTTTCAAGCTACAACATTTTGTGAGTTATTTTATGCCAGAATACACCTTACTAGCACACTTTATCCTGCTACCCATACCCATAAATCAACTAGCAGTTTTCATCTGGGATATTTTTTCTTAATTTAGCAAATTTTTATTTGAGTTTGGTAAATACTAACTAGTATTTAAACTCTCCCGAGAGCACCCCCCCTCTTGGCTGTCACCTGGGGTGTTTCCCTCCTCCCCCCTTAATATACCACTGGTGTAAATAAATATATGCAACGGCAGCCAATTTTAATATTTAACTGTCTATTGTGTAAATTTATGTCATCCACCAAAGTTGATAACTTTCTGAGCTAAACTATGGCTTGCAGGAATGTCCAAGATTCAGCTCACCGGAAGAATTGTCCGCATGTGAAGACGGAGATTAGCTTGAGATTCAGCACAATAGCCTGAACGCCGATTTAGGGTTTTGACGTGAGTTTCAGCACACTACAACTCATCTCCGTTCCTTCTTGTTGTAGTGTTGTGCTGATCTTTTTGCACATAATTTTATCCCCTATACTAATTCTCTTCCCAGACTTGAAGTGGAACATCTGCGTAGTCCAGCTCTTAATCCTTCCATATACCTTTCCATTTATACATATTTCACAAACTCACACACATTTTCACCCATCCTACAATTCTTACCATTGCCTAACTCTTACGATACGCCACATAATCTTCAGTTTTATGAAATAAGCATTTTGATCAACATGACATGGCACTATCTTGCACTTTCCCGAACATATTCACCTATCATACACTATAAGAATGTACAAGGTTTGTAAAATCACTTTTCCCTTAAAAATCACACAATATCCTTCATTCTTACACTTCACTTCACCACCTCATCCCATATTCCTTCTGCCTCAAGTATCATGCTATCGACCAATCCTATACCCAACCACACAAACCTCACCATATCCTTCGATTTCATATTACATCATCTATACCTCACAAATCCAGCCTAATTACCCCCAATCCTAAACCCCATTCCAAACACCAAATCTCTTACTCATATATCCCTCTCTATATCCTCTAATACTACATTTCACACAACATAAAACACCCCACCCCATACATCTCTTCCCCCCAATATTAAATTGACCATTCTTTTCATGCTTACACCCCAACTTTTATCCCTATAGAAGCCACTCTTCTACCTATTTCTACACCTTTGCTCACTTGTAGTTAAAGAGCCGGATGTAAGGGCTGCCTCTGCGGCTAGTGAAACTCATTTGGTTCCTGAAGAACACCTTTGGGATCATAGCGATGGAGCAGTTGACTTCGAGGATATACTCATTCACCATCTCATGCAGAGAGAGGAAGGCGACGCGTGGCTCACCACACACCTGCTGCAGACCTTCCAGGCTGCTTTCAGGATAGTGACGGATGTCTTGGTTCATGACTTGAGTGAACACCTGTTGTTCCAGCCCACTTCGGGCTTTCTATAGAGAATATATCAAATATACACAAGAACCATCACATTAAAGTACAAGTTTATAAAAATAAACATAGTTTCTTTAATACTATATTACAATTCACATAGAGAGCCACTAAAAGTCTGAATAAATGCTTTTGACAGTGTAAAAGCTCTAAGCTAAATCGGGGGATACTTCTAATATTATAAATATATATGTAACTACAAAATGAAGGTACTTATAATAATGAAAAAGGAATAAATAATTATCTAATCGCAGAGAAACTTCTGGTTGTATATGAACAAACCTCGGGATGAGGGAGTAAGTGAAGGACGGAGTAGTACCCCAAAAAAACAACCTTACCTGTTGTCGTCCACTGTTATTCCTGCTCAGCAGGGTCCAATGGTTCGTATTGGTCAGCTTTATTTCATAATACATCAGACAAATAGAAATATACCCTAGATAGGACACAATCAGCATTTTAATAATCCGCCTACTGAGGATATGCTGTCATTAAGAAGAAAGAAAAAATATGTCTAATAATATGCATTGTAAGTGTAAAACAATAAAGATGGTTCCTTTATTCATATTTATCTTTGTATGTACATAAATATATGTTATGTTTGATACCTCATCTATCAGGTCAGCCATACTAAATTTACAACACTAAAATACATTACGCCTTGTTTGGCAACTACACTGAATCAGTGAAAGGTTCCTTAACCTATAAGATATAAAAATATAAAAACAACAAAAACACAAAAAAATATAGTAGGTAATCTCAATATTACAAATCAAGGGGGAAAAAAGGAAGAAATATGATGGAAATTCAGCTTATTCTTTCATTAGTCACACACGAGTAATTTTTTTTTGTTTCCCCGTTGCTTTAATAAGGAAACAATGATTAATACAAAAGAAGAAAAAGTTTGAGTTAGCTGGTAGGGTAAT
The DNA here is from genome assembly GCA_902151425.1 of Timema shepardi. NCBI lineage: Eukaryota > Metazoa > Arthropoda > Insecta > Phasmatodea > Timematidae > Timema > Timema shepardi. Next base: position 32,552 of record CABFVX010006990.1, read on the forward strand.
TGAAGGAGGCGAACTTGTAGGCAGCCTGAGTCTGATGTAAATTTAAGTAGGCCCTACTAATGCAATGGTAGTCTCAAGATGGAACGTGCTCACCTATGGTGTATTCTTCCTGCCCCTGGGTGAAAGTAAGTTGTAAAACTTGTTCCCCATATCTAACTTTTTGGGGTGCACAGCGCAAGACAGTTTCCCGGTCCTGTTAGATTGAACTTTTAATTAATATTTGACACTTTCATCCCTGCATTTCACAAAAGACTTCGTAAGTTTGCTTACAACCACCTGCACTGGAATATCCACACTCTGCAAGCTCTTCCCGCCTTATCTTAACAAAACCCGCAAAAGACGACAAGTTGCCTTCATAAAAGGTAAAAGTAATAAATAGGCATAGCCAAAAATTTATTGCCTTAATTTTCCTTTAAAAATTGTTTAAAGTCCTTTCCTAGGTGGATAAATTAAAAAACTACACATATCACAAATATCTTAAAACTGTGGAAACAACTTAACTGCAAGATCAGATGTAGGCTGGTTTCCAAACAAAGGAGTCTATGACCATAATGGTTTATTTAACTTCTATTATATCCAAGTACAGTGAAGTTTCAATAGTTCAAGTTAAATGGGACCAGGCACATAGTGAACTATCAATCAAAAACTCTTAGCTATACTTTCTAACCATGAAAAAGTGAAAATAGTTGTGTGCTTTTAAATATTTCATTCTGGAATTTTATTTCTTGAATTTCAGTTTAAACAAAATAATCACATCCAAGAAGTTGTTTTATTTGCACCCTACTTTATAGGAATAGAGGGGCGGGTGCAAGTTAACACAGTAGAAATAACTTGGGCAGAAACGATTTTATTAACAAAGGCCGTAAACACATCATATGCAAACAATTGTGAGTTATAAGATTTTGGTTGTCTAATAGTTAGGCAGCACAGCAATTTACTGAACACTCTGACTATACCAACACAACGCCGGTGAACACCTCAGCATAGTTGTCTGAGAAGGTTAACTGTGAACGCCCGGCCCACCAACCTGGGGAGTCATTCTTATTGCAGCATATCATAAAATAAATATCCCAGTAGGGAACCTGTAAAGCTAGAAGTGACAAAAACATGTTGTGCGACTCTAGTGACCATTCCGAGACCACGTCGCCCTTAAACGCCTTTTTTCCTCGAGCCCCTCCCTCGCGCGGTCCACTAAACGGGCCACCGTCCTCCCCAAGGCCCGTCCACTAAATTCCAAACACTCTAAGAGATCGCGCCAGGACGAAGGGCTCGATCAAGCTAAAGACTATAAACAATAAAATGGAAATAAACCTATTCAAAGGTAAAAATATGTAATAATGATGCAGTAGTCTTAGTCTTAGATTAATCATAAGAAGGTTAAAATAGACATGATAAAATAAGTTAGAGAATAAGACCGAGGAGGAGGATTGGGCCCACCCTCCTCTCGATGATAGAGATTGCACATGTACGGACATAAGGAAAAAAAATAAAGAATAAAGATCACCTGTCTCCCACCTATTGATCGAGTTTAAGATCCTTCGGGGCTGGTGTTAATGTTTGTCCTCTATGTTTCCCATGTTTTTTATTCATGTCTTCGTGTACATGTTTAATTTGTAATAATAAAAACCTTACAAACAAACAACAACAAACAAAGTGCATATTTCTCGCGTGAGGCCTGTCGCTTTTAAACAGTGAGTTTTGCGTGGCAGAGCGGGGGATAAACGCGTCCACTCTGGGCGGAGTTGTACCTTGTAGTGACGGTTAGTACCGAAACACTCCGTCGAGGGCGCTGCCCCATCTTGTGAACGTCACGTGTTTTGTATTTACGTTTTGCCTGTGTTTATTTACGTTCCGATACAACACTCCGAACAGTAAGTGTTTACAAGGGGCCACGGACAAGTCCTCCTCCCACCTCGTCCAGAGGTCGGAGAGGTGCAGGGCCACCCCTAAACGCCGTTTGGCGCTGCCCCTGACCGGGTGAATTGGTTTTGGACGTGCATACCAACCATCTGTACGAAATACCAACTTTTTATGGTATACACAAAATACCATTGGGGCCATCATCCGACCGGTTCGTCGAGACCAGGATCCGGAAACATCTACCACCGACCGCCCACCCCTAGGAAAGACAGTGGAGACAAACGGGAGCCGGGGGCCATGCACCGGCTACCGGTGGCACCACCCCCTACGCCTATACAGGGGGAACCGCCAACAACGGCGAGATGTTTGTTGACAGTGACCTCGGTCACCTTCACGACTACCACCGCGGTCTGCAGCGTGTCTGCCTCAACCACCGCCGCGGTGGGTCACTACGCCGCCCC
>CABFVX010006991.1:0-14334 GCA_902151425.1 Timema shepardi
GGGCAGGAAGATTTTTGTTCCTTCTATATTGAGGAATATGATCCTTAATTACTTTCATAATTCCACCTTTGGAGGCCATTTAGGAACTTTTAAGACTCATCGTAAAATTACTCAGGAGTTTTATTGGCCTAATATGTATCCAAACATAAAAGAGTTAACACTATGGAGTGACCGTTGCGTACCGCAGAACAGGAACGCAGTAATTTCATTTGCAGTACTTGATTTTTTGAAACATCATCCATCCATTGATGGAATCGCAATGAAATTCTCAACACCTGGTCATTCCTGTGTTCAGGAGATAGACTCAGTGCATAGGTGCATAGAAAAAGTGTTGTCAAAAAAGTGAGTTTTTCTCTCCATTTTCTTTGTTGCGGTTTTACTAAAAGTGAATCAAAAGAATACTTACAAGATATTACAAATGGTTAAGACAGATTTCAAAAACTTTCAAACATGTGCCATAAATTTGAATTTTAACAAGTTCCTTATTCAAAAATAACATATCTAAGGTTCACTCAATCACTCACTGAAATTGTATATCCCGAGTCTCATTTATCTTAGTGCTATGCCAATGTTAATTTAAAACAAAAATAAAGATTAGACAGTCAAGAAAATCTTCAACTGACTCTGTTGGTGCTGATGATTTGAAATCTTCAAACAACCAGAGTCAGTGGGTGGATTGTAGAATTATCAGAAGAGAAGAAAAAGTATTTACATGAAATGCTAAAGTGGATGCCACAAATTGACCGAAAGTATTATTCACATCTTGGAATATTGAACAGATAAATAACTCGTTTTTAATTCCAAATCCTTATAATTAATTTTATTATGAATATGGTAACTGTGTTTGGTTAACAAAAAATACAATAAATAGTATTAAGTGCAATTTCTTTATAAAATGTAATCTACACATTAACTTGTGTGTTTTAAATCATGTTTCTAGATTCTGCTATAGACTTTGCTATGAAACTTTTAATCATTAAAATTAAATTTAAGAAAAATAAATAAAAATTTCAAACATAATTTATTATTATACTGTATCTAGTTATAAATTGCTCGTTGTTTTAATAGTTTGTACCAAACTGTGTTATTGTAATAAAATAAACATAACAAAGCTGTATGTGACATTAATTATAATAAAACATTTTCTTTGAAGTTTCAAAGTTGTATGTGTAAATTTAATTGGCTATAGCAGCTAAAAAATGAGAGTAAAATGTTCTAACTATATGTAAACTTCCCATAAATAGTAACATTACTTTGTATACAAACTTATATTACTACTACCTATCATTTACGAGGGTAACGGTCATAGTGGACATTCAAGTCCCTGTATCTCCAAACATATTTGTGTTCACATACAACCTTATAATATTAAGGTGACGAGTTGCTGGTTTTGCTTTGTGCTACTATCCTCTTCACCCTGTTGTCAGATCTCCCAACACGCATGCCTTTGCAGCTTAACAACACTTGGCTATTACTGTATATTTAGTTCCTTGTGCCGAAGTAAAAGACCAAAGTGCAGCCACAACAAAATAATATACAGGTAACGCATTAATCACATTAGTACCTCGCCATTAATATAAATACTTTTGCGTACTATTAATAATAAAATATATAACATACGTTTATCAATGTGTTTAAAAGAGTCTAAATAATAGACCTTCTAATATTTCCAATACATAAAAAAAATATTTAAGCTTACAATACTATTTATATATTTGGTAGGCCATCAAATACTTTCGATTTGAATATATGAATCAATTATATGCCTCCTTAAAGCTTCACTTGGTATCAAGGACACAATTACTACTCGACAAACGATGACGTAAGTTTGCTGTGTATGATATTTTGTGTTATAAGAATATAAAATTAGTTCAATGAATACAATAATACAATATGAATATTGCAGCCGGGCAATTGTTTTACAAACTTCATTGACGTCGGGGACCTGGTGTTCTAGGGGTAAGGTGTCAGACTTCTATTCTGGAGGTCCGTGGTTCAATCTCAAGTCCCGACACAGATTTAACTGATTGCCAAACCCTTAATTCAGCTAACAAGAAGTGTATTAATCACAACTTGTAAATGTGTGGAATATCAGGCCTCCACTGTGGTTCGAATTCTACGTTAAGCTGTAGGTCCCCTATTTCATCTCACAATCACCCTACTATTACACACTAGCATAAGTGCGTACGATCCAAACGGTTACTAGGAATCGGTGTTAATAATGATTTATTAAATTCATAAACAAATTATCTATTTAATAAATTTAAGTGAATTATTTAAAAAAAATCTCTCGACCCTTTCGGGCTATTTGTATTTAGTTAATTAGGAAGGTAAACTTTAAAGGAAATGAAAAAGAACAATCTACGTAGTATAAATTATAGTGTAGCAAAATATTCGGATCATTTTGTAATTTTCATTCGAATTATTTTTGGCTGATATTAGATTGTAAACTGTACAACCACTTACACTTTTTATTAAATTAGCCTTAGAATCATTCGAAAGCGTAAGTTTAATTATTGTGAAACAATGGGAGCAATTTATCTGAAATCAACCTAATCGAAATCAAAACCTGTATAGAGATAGCCTGGAAACATTAATAATCAAAAGTTGATTTTCCTCAGCACTTCTAGAAAGGGAGTGGTGAGAGAATAAATCGCCCAGCTTGCGTCAAGTCAGCTACTGTTTTAATTCAAATGTTCTTTTCATCAGAATGATTTTTAAAGAATCGAATGACTCGATTATTCAGAATAACTGAATGAATCGATTCTATCCATTCGATTCCACCCATCACTAAAATGAGATAGGACCTAGTAATGGGCATGATAATCGAATAATCATTCGATTCTTTGAAAAATTATCGAATGAATCGAAAGATTATGAGAAGTAGTAAAGAGTCGGTAATAATCGGATTTTTACTACTTATAAAAGTAGTTACTAGTTGCTCGTTTTGCTTTGTGCTACTATTCTCTTTACCCTGCTGTCGGATCTCCCAACACGCATTCTTCTGCGCTTGCAGCTTGTCAAAACTTTTCTAATACTGCATTTAGTTCCTTGTGACAGTGTCAAAGAGCAAAGTACAGCCACAACAAAATACTATACAGTGAATAAGTGAACGCATTTCTCAAATAAGTAGCGAGCAATTAATATAGTAATTCGTTCACAGCTCTCGTTCAAGAGTCGTTTAATTTGAATGACTCGCTCACAAGCGACCCATCACTACATCACTAATAGGACCGCGAGGCGTTGACACATTCTTCCAGTCGTTTATTTAATATTATTGTTATACTTAGCTTATTTAGCATTTATTTAGGCTTCAGGGTACGAGTTAATATTAGAATAGTTTGTCAATCCTTTGTATTGTCTGCCACCTCCTGATGAAGAGAAGGGCCGCTAAATATTGAAATATTTTGTTAATGAACGTCAGTGCTTCATGTAAACAATCTCTCTACCGCTTAGCGATACTGTTAACATTTTTATTTAAAAAATCTATGTGTCTGGTATATGCGGGCGTTGTTTTAATGTTGATTTGCACATATCGATATGTAATTATAACTTATGCCCGATTCAGATTAAGGGGGCTGATAATATATTATGAAGAGAAATCAAATCAAATTTATATAAGCTAGAAGTCTCAAATAAGGCGCCTTGGATTGTTGTAATGTGATTTGGGAACATGTTTTATCCCAATATCCAAACGATAATATAACATAGTTCCTCTTGTCCTTTACGCCAGTAAATTGAACCATGGGTAGCCATGGGTAATAGATAGATATATTTTGTAAAGTCAATTTTCTACCTAACGATATTTTGTAAGTTTATTTTCGTTCCCTATGTGATAATAGTTTATTGCCGCCTTTAATGAGCGTGAAGAGGCTATATTTAAGTCTATGTAAATAGTGTTATTGTATTTTAATGTTGTGACTGATATTGAACAGTCTAGGGAATGAGCGTTTAATAAAGTACCTTTAACTATTGATGGTAATGCCTTTTGGGGTAGCACTTACGATAGCGATTTTCTCACTAGCCTTTGTACTTTAGTTAATATAATATTTACCACCGCGTCTTACTACCCGTTCGGGTTATACGCTTTAAGTACTAATTACTCTAATGGATTAGGAATTGGGAAGATTGAATTAGAGGAAGTGAACCCGCATTTGCGTGGAGAAAGAGTGGAAAACCATTTAGGAAAAACAACCCACAGTTCACCCGACCGAGATTCGAACCTCGATCTCCCCGTCCCCACCAGTCGAGGAGCTCAACACGACTAGCGCGTTAGCCAACTACGCCACCGAGGCGGGTTTGTACTTTAGTTAATTTGATGATTATTTCGAATGTAAAATTTATGGTTATCGCCATACACTACGATCTCTTTTAAAATCACCTATAATTATAAGTTAGCTCACTGGTCTCTTCGAGTTGTATGTTTTGATAATAAAAATATAACTCTCTTGTTACCTCCTCCACTGTTATTTCTGTGTCAGGATGAGGAGCTACACCTTTTGTAAATATTTATAATAGTATGAGTGGCATCGCTTCAGGGCAAGAAATGCTTATCTTTGATTGATGATATGTAATTACTTTATTTAATGTTAGCAATAATATTCTCCTGGTAATCATTTAGATGTAATTCAAGCATCAGTAGGTTTGAAAAAAAAATCCCACACATGGCAGTGACCGTAACAAACAAGACGTGCACTAGCCCATTAATGGTGGCTGAAAGTCTTTAGTTGTTCAACTTTTATTCCATTGCTTTAGCTCCAGCCATTTTTATTGTACAACTTTTGAGTTGTAGACACGAAAACCTCGTCTGCTAGACAGTTGCTTATAAAAAAAAACATTCTAAGAGAAACAGCTAAATACTTGAAAATAAACAAATAATTATTGAAGGAAGTTAAATCCCAAATAAAAAGGATTTTAACTGTTTTAAAATAATATTAAACAATCGAAAAAAAACATATATTTTTATTTTCTCAATATTTAGGAATGATTAATAAATTATTTACAATAAATACCAATATTTTTCAAATCATTCAATCATTATTTTTTCATAAAAAGGACAAAAACACATTTAAAAAAAATTCAAATATTGTATGCAATCACAAATGCCGTGTGAACAGTCACTGGCTAAAATTTGTATGCGATCCATGTGCCCAAGATATTGTATACCAAAGATCAATTTCCCCACAAAAGTTCTGTAAAGTCACTGTTAAATTTGTTTTATCACGTTTACCGCATATGTGCTGCTATCTAGGAAAATTGCCAGTTATATTGGTACTATTACTGTTTTTACACAAAAAAATGCTTGTCTCTATTTCACTTACACATATTTTGTAAAATAATATTTTTCAGACACATGTGAAATTCAAGTTTTAACATGAAGTAAAATTATAGAGACACAAAACTTTAATAGATTTCCAACATTGTTTAATATTGTGTAACAAATTGTTGTGAACAACCTTATAATCTTACAGCACTGTAGAAACAACTATTAGCTAGTCCATATTTGACTGAATGATAAAATTTTATAAAGTGATGATAGCACCCATAAATAATAATTTTCTTCACTTCATCTTTAAATTCTTAATTCAACACAATTGATGTATAAAGGTAAATGTAAATAAAAATAAGACTGTCAAGAACTATTTTTATTGATTCCATAAAACTAAACTTACACAGTGTTTACCAAAGTAAACCCTAATGTTTTGTTCCTAAATGATCAAGAAAACACAAGAGAGTCGATCAGCAATATAGTGGAAGATTCAGAAAAAATGAAAGCTATTATCACATTGCCAATTCAAAAATCTGGGGCTTATAATAAAAATACACATATACAAATAACATTGATTTATTTACATAGCTATTGGTAGAGATCCTAGTAGATCTAAAAAAATATTTAAAATAAATAGCAATCCACTTCAAAATCAATTTACTTAATCAAATTATCCTCATTGTATGATGGTCTTGTCCTGCCACGGTATAGAGCCTTCATTATTAAAGTAGAGCTTGAATGTATCCTATACAACTTTTGCATCATCCTAGTTGAAGGTTGTGCATAATAGTTGGGTTACATCTCACTCCCAGCTCCACAGAACCATCTTCCATGTTTTCACAGTCTAGAACCTCAGGAGATCTATAGCTTCTAGGACATATTCTTCTTAAAAAATTGTGAAGGACACAGCAAGTAATAACCACAGTGTCAATATTATAAACATCTAAGTTAATGGCTGTTTGAAGAATTGATAAGCGATAGTTAAAGTTCTTGTGTCTTTATTTAAATTGTCCTTAGGGTATGGTTTCAAGAAGTCAGGGCACATTCCAAAGGCTTCATCACCTACAAACACATATGGGAGAAGTTTATCACAATTCAAAACTTTTTCTGATTTGGGAATTTTGAGGCTACCATTTGTGAGTTTCTCAAAAAAATTTAGTGTTTGAAATTATTATTCAATCAGAAACTCTGCCATTTGTCCCTACATCGCAGCTTGCATTGGCAATCGCCATGAATACTATGCTGTGGGTGTTTTTATAGTAGGAAATAGTAGGAAGCACCCTGTACCGGTGGTACAATTCTCACGTGTTTCCCATCTACAGCACCGAGGTAATGAGGGAACTGCCATTCTCTTTCAAATCTATCAGCAATATCAATCCAATATTTTTTAGCTGTTAGAAACTGAAACAAATGAGCGAAAATAAAATGGATCAAATATCATTAAAGAATTAAAAATATATCATTGATCATTAAAAAATTGTATACTTTTAGAATGTTATCGATAGATATGATCTCTGATAATTTTTTTTTAAGAACGAAGAGGAACTACTGAGTGATGGAGAGGAACATCAGTCATTAGAGACAATCTCGCTCCCTGCGACTCCTTCAACACCAGGGGAAGGAAGAAAACCTACTAGTGTGCCAAGGGATAGCTCATCTTCCCTCACACACAGATCTTCCATAGTAAAAAAGAGGAAACAAAGAGGCAATGATGACGAAACCACTGAGGTACTACAATTAGCTGGAGAAAAATTAAAAGCACTCCAATCGGAAGATTCTTTCGGTGTTTATGGAAAGCATATTGCGAATAAGTTACATGGTCTTAAGGGCAAACGGAACATCTTTGCCCTAAAGTTCATTAATGATGTCCTGTTTGAGGTGGAAATGGGGACTTTGACTAAATACTTCAAAGTCTTAAATTGTGGAAACAATAGATAGCCACCTTACTGAAGATCAACTGGTGTCCCTTCCGGAGATGCCCTGGTAATTCTAGTTCTACAAACATTACTCGGTTCTTTTCTAATTTGGATGTAGGCCACCCATAGCGTGTAATGAAACAATGCATAATATATAACTTTTGTTTTCTAAAATATTAGAATTTTCTTGCTTATTACATAGTGATATTATTACTGTAGTATAAATATTTTAAAAAACTTCTTTATGAATTGGTCTTTTCGTTTACTTACCTTTAAATACTCCTTTTTCAGAATTCTGTATGTCTTGACGAGTTTCTAGTATGATGTAGCTTAGCGCTTGTTTTGCTATTACAGTTGTGAATTCCAGATCTTTGTAGCTTCTACCTGTTGCTAGAAATCTTAGAGTAGCAGTGTATAACTCATGGGATGTGATAGCCCTTCTCATGGTGGTGTATTTTTTTTCCCTTCTGGTGTTATTAATAACGATTGTAATTTCAATTAAGTGTCTGTATTCATTCTTAAATAATTACGCCAAACTTCAGGTTCACAACGTAATTCTCAAAGCGAATTCACATGAAAGAACCTGCCCCTCTTTAGTAACCATCCTCTAGACCAGAGGTTCCCAATTTTTTTTTTTTTGTCACGAAACCCTAATTGATCATACTTTTTTGGTGGAACCCCATTTTGATAATAACAAAAGTGATTGTACCTTGTAGTGTAGTTTGAATATTTTCATGTTTGACATGAAAAGAAAGAATAATTATAAATAATTATTATAAAACATTTATTGTACAAAAAAAATTAACTATTTAATGTGAAGAATGAATTTTTTTCACATATTTACTTATAATAGCACTAAAATTAGGCTTAATATCTGACAATTGAACGCGAAGATCTGGAGCTGCATCCAGTCTGTTTCTGTACTTGTTTTTGGTGTAAGCGTAAGCTGAAAAACCAGTCTCGCATCGGTAAGTCGTCACAAACGGAAGCAGAACCATAATAACCTTCTCAACGACTGCAGGGTATTCATCTTTAAGTCCAATCCAAAAGTAATTCAAATTAGAATCTTCTGATTCGAATTTTTGTTTTAGAAGGGATGAACACTTAATGTCGATCAAATTCTCATACTCTGACACAGTTAGCATCGATGGTTTGGTATGATTTGCGAATGGATTCTGTACCCAGTCGATGTCCTGTAACTTCTCCGGGAAAATTCTCTTTCAAGGATTTTTTAAGGTTAATCGAATGTTCATGTATGTTTTTTTTCCACATCTGAGGTTACTTGCATCTCATTTTCTTCCAGAAAGCCATTTAAAAGAGTAAACCTTTCGTAACTCTTTTGTTCAACACATTGGATCAAGAAGCCAAGATATTTTATCTCTTACTGTAAACGTAGTTGTTGTTCTTCCCTGTAAGGACTTGCAGATTACGTTGAGTTTATCGAATATATCGGCCAAATAAACAAATTTCATCAAACAATGCTTATCGTGCAATAGTTCAACAGACGTACTAACGGATGCAGAAATGAGTTGATCAGCGAAGAATATCTTAAGCTCGTTGCGCAATTCAAATAACCTGGATAAAGCTTTTCCTCTCGAAAGCCATCTCACTTCCGTGTGTAGAAGAAGTGATTGATGCTGACTTCCTAAATCTTCACACACTTTTTTAAAAAGCCTTGACTGGAGTGGGCGTGATTTAACGTAATTGACAATTTTTACGGCTTGATCAAGAACTTTTTTAAGTCTGATGGCATTTTCTTCGTGACAAGGGCATGGCGATGTAAAACGCAGTGACTGCTACTACATTTAGGTGCAACATTCCTTATTCTTGTTACGGTTTCCTTTATTTTGCCGGTCATAGCTGCAGCTCCATCGCTGCACATGTCAATATATTTTTTCCAATCAATAAGCTGGTGTTTACTGATGTAACTATCAATGACTATAAACATTTCTTCTCCAGTTGTGTTGGTCTCCAAAGGTGCACAGAGTAACAATTCTTCTTCAATAGAACCTCTGAAGGGGTATCTCACGAAAACAAGCAGTATTGATAACCTGGCGACATCTGTACTTTCGTCAAGTTGTATTGCAAACATCTCACTGTCTTTCAATCTACAAATTAATTCATCTTCAATATGGTCTGAAATCTTATGGACTCGATCAGATATGATGTTGTTGGAACACTGGACTGCTGAAACTTTCTTCGCTGCGTCTTCTCCAAGTACGCAGCTGACGATTTCTGTCATACATGGTTTTATTAAATTTTCTGCAATCGTGTGTGGTTTACCAGCACAAGCAATTCTGTAACTTAGCAGGAATGATGCTTCTTTTGCGTTTTCATTATCTCTTTTTACATATCTGTGTAAAGCAGCCACACCAGATTTATTTACTTCTTTGTGTCTTTCAAAAAAACTTCAGCTTTTATCCTTCAGTTGCGGGTGGTTGGTTTCAAGGTGTCGTTTAAGTTTTGCAGGTGCCAAAGAGCTATTAAACAGAATTGTGTTGCAAATAACACATTGTCCATCCGGATTTTCAGCAATTCCTACAGGAATAAATCCGAATCCGTTAGTTGGTGTACTTTGTCGGTCTCGCCCAGGACAAGTCTTCCGTATTTACCGTACCCTGGAATAAATGAACAAACATTAATAATAACAAACAACAACAATAATACCCATTAATAATAAACCATCAAAACATTAAATTAAATACACATTAATAAACAAAAATTAAGAAATTAATGCGTGTAAGGTGAGTAAGCCAACAGTTATTGGCCAGACTGTATTAACAGATTGACTTTAATAATAATAAATATAACTTTCTTACAGAAAATTCAGAAACAGCTTCTTCTGAAATATTTTCAGTAGACTCTGCTGGTGAACATGATACAACAATATTTGCCACTTGCGTGGCGCCCCGTTTTGAGCCAATTGTCCATTATCATAAACTGAAATAACAAATAGAAAAAATACTCATAAGTGGGTTAAAATTTTAGCATAATTGCATTTTACATATTTAGGTAGAAATAAGAATAACTTTGATTAAATTAATGATTAGTTAGAACAAAAAAATAAAACTCTAAAAAAGGAACATTTTTATAGCAGCCTATAACTTTGAAACCTACCATTCATTTCACAGAAGTCGGTTCGTTACAGCTCTACTACCAATAATCAAAAACCTACCTGCGGACATCGAAAATTCCAGATTAAAACAATCTCTTCTCTTTACATCAAATACGTAAGTAAAGTTTACGTCGTAAACACGTGCAGTCTTATCGCGGTAACTGACTCGACTGGTGTGGGGCCGTAACGTCTGCGCATGCGCTGGCTCGACAGGCGTGGCGCCCCCGCCACCCCGCTCTGCCCACGCTGTTTGATATGTTGTTATGACTGTTATCTACAAACGTTTTAGTTACAATCTACAAATTAATTCATCTTCAATATGGTCTGAAATCTTATGGACTCGATCAGATATGATGTTGTTGGAACACTGGACTGCTGAAACTTTCTTCGCTGCGTCTTCTCCAAGTACGCAGCTGACGATTTCTGTCATACATGGTTTTATTAAATTTTCTGCAATCGTGTGTGGTTTACCAGCACAAGCAATTCTGTAACTTAGCAGGAATGATGCTTCTTTTGCGTTTTCATTATCTCTTTTTACATATCTGTGTAAAGCAGCCACACCAGATTTATTTACTTCTTTGTGTCTTTCAAAAAAACTTCAGCTTTTATCCTTCAGTTGCGGGTGGTTGGTTTCAAGGTGTCGTTTAAGTTTTGCAGGTGCCAAAGAGCTATTAAACAGAATTGTGTTGCAAATAACACATTGTCCATCCGGATTTTCAGCAATTCCTACAGGAATAAATCCGAATCCGTTAGTTGGTGTACTTTGTCGGTCTCGCCCAGGACAAGTCTTCCGTATTTACCGTACCCTGGAATAAATGAACAAACATTAATAATAACAAACAACAACAATAATACCCATTAATAATAAACCATCAAAACATTAAATTAAATACACATTAATAAACAAAAATTAAGAAATTAATGCGTGTAAGGTGAGTAAGCCAACAGTTATTGGCCAGACTGTATTAACAGATTGACTTTAATAATAATAAATATAACTTTCTTACAGAAAATTCAGAAACAGCTTCTTCTGAAATATTTTCAGTAGACTCTGCTGGTGAACATGATACAACAATATTTGCCACTTGCGTGGCGCCCCGTTTTGAGCCAATTGTCCATTATCATAAACTGAAATAACAAATAGAAAAAATACTCATAAGTGGGTTAAAATTTTAGCATAATTGCATTTTACATATTTAGGTAGAAATAAGAATAACTTTGATTAAATTAATGATTAGTTAGAACAAAAAAATAAAACTCTAAAAAAGGAACATTTTTATAGCAGCCTATAACTTTGAAACCTACCATTCATTTCACAGAAGTCGGTTCGTTACAGCTCTACTACCAATAATCAAAAACCTACCTGCGGACATCGAAAATTCCAGATTAAAACAATCTCTTCTCTTTACATCAAATACGTAAGTAAAGTTTACGTCGTAAACACGTGCAGTCTTATCGCGGTAACTGACTCGACTGGTGTGGGGCCGTAACGTCTGCGCATGCGCTGGCTCGACAGGCGTGGCGCCCCCGCCACCCCGCTCTGCCCACGCTGTTTGATATGTTGTTATGACTGTTATCTACAAACGTTTTAGTTGATTCTTGGAAGGTACTCGGAACCCCTTTGACTCTTCCACGGAACCCCAGGGTTCGCTGGAAACGCTGGTCTAGACACTCTTAACAGTGTAATGTGAGCTTTTATTAATTTATTTGAGGTATTTAACGTAGCACACGTCTTACAAACCAACTTGAATCAAGAACAGACCCAAGATCCAGTCCCCAAGTCATCAATGTCCATCAGTGTGAAACGGGAAACCCATACATCACCAACCGGGAGTAGAACTTGGGGCCCTCAACTACGCAAGCACACACGCTACCAACTGAGCTAGAGTGACCGAGAATATGTTTGTATTATATCTGGAAGTAGGTACAGGATATGTGGATAGAAACCTATAAAAGGAACGAACACAATTCACACTTTACATTGCTACCACTGGACAAAGGGGCAATGGTTGCCTCTTGGGGAAAATCGATCATTACTGCCCAATCCCCCGACCTAGGTTTCATCCTATCGTAACTCATCAGAAGTGAGTGGGAAATACACAACACAACTTTCTAAAAGTGGAAACTAAAAATCAAAACGGAGGTTTGGAAATATGTTAAGAAAAATTAAAGCGTTAGTGAACATTTTGTAATTGAAAGTTATATTTATATACATAGTAAATATGACCTATAAAAACCTAACAATTTAAATAGATTTTGTAATTTGCGTAGATTTTGGGTAAACCAATTTCATTACAGTCAACCGGGACTCGAAACCCAATAACCCCATCATCGGCAGTCTTGTCCAACACGAGAGGGACACCTTATACCATGCGGCCACCGAAGCCGGTTATAAAGTGCTAAGTATCATGATATTATAGTGAACTTCTGTTGACGGTAAAATTAAGATTTGGCTCTCAAACTAGTGCACAGGCTTATGTTCAATATATGTATATATATGTACTCATATATGAATATATAAACATTTTTATGTAAATATATATCGTACTCTCTACGTACTAATAGCGTTGTGCTTTTTTTCATCAAACATTCTTTAATAAACATGTGATTAAACTTAACAATACAATTTTTAAAGTTAATACTTAGATAGAAATCTAAAATTTTAACAATAAAAGCTCAAACTATAAGGAGGTAAGCTGGTATAAAAGTTTATAAGCATTGTAAGGTTATTTCTGTTAACATTTTCTTAAATTTTAAATATATTATAGTGTAAAATATTTTACTTACTTAATTGATATAAATTATAATATTTTTCATTTATTTTGGTTCCATCATCTTTGAATGAAATACCATGGTCTAATTTTTGGTTAAATAAAAATATAAAATGGTTGCGGTCCTTTACGTAACTATCGTAATCATATTATACTGAATATTGATCATTTTAAGGGAATCAATGCTGGCGGGATCTAAACTAAGTCTAATGTTATTTTAAGAACCCCTGGTTTATTCCCTGCCATTTCAAAGTATTTAGTTGACGTGCATAATCTCAAGACTGTTTGGTTTAATGACTAACTATTGTATTATTGCTTGTTAATATTTATGTTCCTTTGTTTTCACTGTGCGTCGTTGTTTTGATTAATTTTAATATTAATAATTGGGAGTTTTCCTAAGGTTTTTTTTAAATACTTTTATGCTTAAATGGATCATATTGGAATTTCAAATCTATAATATTTTAAAATTAAATTAATGTGTTTGTATTTCTACTTAGAAAATGGCTAGGAAGTGGTACAAGGTACTTTAAGTACTTTAAGGTGGTATAGAAGGGGACGGAAAGAATTAACAACACGTTTTTACAGTTATTAAGGCAAAACTTTTTTTGCCAAAATAAATTAAATATTTCTCCAGTACAAAATTAGAATTTAATTTTCGTCACATTTTGATATCAAAGTTTATTGAATATCTGTGAAGGGTGTTCTAGAACTTAATGATAACGTTTTCTCGTTATTTAAAAAGTCTGTTAGATAATGCCACCATGCTCATAAAATATATTTAAGAACTGTTGATATCACCACGAGAAGAAAATGTATCTTTATGTAAGTACTGGAGAAATATTTATATATTATGGCTTAAAAAACTTAGCTATAAAAACAGCAAAAAACTGGCCCTTTTCCGCAAATCCTTCCATCCCACGTTAAAACCCTGATATATAGGATATTTTCTAGTGTGGATTGTGTCCATTGTTTTTAAAAAGATGCCTCATGTATTATTTGAAGATATAATTTCTGGAAAATTCTTATCAAACATTACCAAGCTATATATTTTTCTTATCAAGCAAATTCAAGCTATATATTTTTCTCCGTGAGATGAAAGTTTTTCTCAAGAATAATTGGTGAGATCTAAATATTTACTAATCAAATCATAAAATTTGTCATTTGAAGGCATTAAGCCCAAAACATTAAAGGAGAGAGATATTAGAACATTTTCAGAAGATTTATTTTCAATATATATATATATATATATATATATATATATAT
>CABFVX010006991.1:16959-34870 GCA_902151425.1 Timema shepardi
CAAAAAGATAAAAACCAAATCTTCACTCCTTCGTTTCCCTTCAGAAATGTCAAAGATAAGTTTGTGCCGTCCAATGTTGTCGATGCAGTTGACCGTGTGCCCCAGCACGCGGCGCCACCGTCGCTAGGTGGAGTCTTATGTCCGTCCAAGTGTGGTCCGCAGTCGAGTCGGAGCCGTGTCCCGTGTTAGTTTGTGGAACGTCGCCCTGGTTCAATGGTTCCATGGTGCAACGCGCTACTGTCAGGTGACGCGACGACAGGTAAGACTTCAACACCGTCTCGTCGTGACGCAGTACACTGTGAGGGGGCGGGGGGTGGAGGGGACGAAAGGGTGCATTTTGAGGACATGTCTTCAGATGAGGATATTATGATCGTGGGGCATTGAGGGTTGTCTGTTAAATGCAATGATCCTAAGGTTTTAAAAATCACACCCTTTTCCACCTGTCGATATTCAAAACCATGTATTTTAATATATTTTAGAAGATATGAAAAATTATTACGCAATTTGCTAAAATTAGTTTAAATCTTTTATTAATTTATTTAAATATGATATTAAAAAAGTTTAACTTCACTGTTAATCCCATTATTTATTACATCATCGCTAAAGTGGTAGAAAAATAATTCTAAGCCTATATTTTTCTTTATTTTAAAGATCTTCATTGTATTTGAATCGATTGTATGAATTCAAAATAAAAGTACTACATTTACTTAACTTATTTTCATCGTATGAGTGAAATAAAGCTCATTTGTGTACAGACAGCCGGTCAAATATTGATCTTGAGTATAGTTCTAAATAAGAAGTCATACAATCCAAGTTACACTGGCAGGATGTAGCTTTACGCCAATATATTTTTTCTATTGTATTTTCAAGGGCCACCATCTTGAAGTCATGAATGAGTTTAAGTTTTATTTACTTCACAAAAGATATAATAGGTAAATCTTTTAAAATGTTTGTTTTTATATGTTGTCAATTAAATATTGGGCTAAGGCGCGTTGCCACAATTCATATTATTTTATGATTCATATAATTACTAGAGCTCTATATAAGAATATATTTTATTGAAAATTAATTATTAATTGTTAGATTTAGAGAATGTTTATATTTTTTTAAACTGCTATAAAATTTATCAGTGAACTATTATAAATAGCTAAAAATGTCACCTTCAATTAATGGAAGTCTTTCAGTTAAATAAATCAACATCATTTATAAAATATTTAATGATTATTGCAAACATTCGCTTACTTATTTTATCTACACAGTAGAAGAATAAAATATTATTTTTATAAAATTACACGTCATGTGCTTGGTACTTATATCTAAAATCTTTTCAACTGTCGCATACTAAACGGTTGTGTTACTATTGTAATTCATTATGTCCCTCACCATTTGAAAACATCGAGTAACATAGTACTTCAATTCCACAAATCTATCATTTCTAGGCATACAAACCATATAGTGACAAACTTGTTCTATTGCGAGACTGATAAACTATTTATAGACTTCATAGTTTTATTTATCGATTGAGAGCTTCAAGAATATATAAATAATATAACGTGTTTTTTGTGTGTACTTGGTGGCTTGAATTCTTAAGCCTATAAGCCAATATTCTGATACTAATAAGTTCAGTAATTGATTTGTGATGTGCATAGCCTTTCTTTTAGTTTGGGCTAGTCTTATTATCATAATAATGGAGTGGGAATGAGTAATATAGAACATTTAATACATTAAATGTAGCAGAATTTTACTGTGAGGAAAGTAGGCTTATTTGTTGTTGTAAAACCAGCCTCAGTACTTGCAACCGGGACTAAAACCTTGACCTTAATATCACCGAACAATCAGACCAAATACTTAGCTCACCGGACCATCAATGTTGGTAAATCAATGTTAAGTCGTCCTAGCCAATAATTACCTACACTTGGTAGGAATCTGATAGTTCTCAATATTAAAATAATTGCAGATGGGCGTGGCTTCTATGTACTATCCCTTTAAACTTATACAAAACTTATTTTATTATTTAATAATGAATATAATTGATTTCCTGTAGCAGAATTACAACTAAATAATGAGAAATAATATTTATTGTTAAAATTATAGCTTGGATTCTAAAAACAAACACTATACCTACCTCATAACATAATCTTTAGGAAACTTTATATAATAATAATAATAATAATAATAATAATAATAATAATAATAATGACAATACATATTTAGATCCAAAAACTACATTTTCAATTATTCTTGAAATAAATTGCCATTTTTCTCAGAAAATAAAATAAGATTTTAATCAATTTAAGAGCGCTATCATCTATTTATGAAATTTTCTTTAAAATAAAATCAATAATATATATCATAAAAAGGCCTTTGTAAATATTACATTATTTGATTTAAAACATTTTTACGGAAGAATATTAAGACTTTCGTTAATTCTGGAATCTGAGCATATATGGTATTTGATGCTTATCTCTGATATTATTAATTATACTTTCATGAATATATATGTTTTAATTAATTTGATTGGACATTTTAAACATAATTTATTAAATATTATCAACATTTTCTATAAATGAAATGACTATTTATGACATTGGGCCTTTAAACAATAATTGTACTATCATAATATATAACATTAGCATGTGTAATTAACAATATAAAATATTTTTATATACATAATTTTTTCCAATTTTAAATTTACTTATGTAATCCTACAGCTGCTAATAGAATATATTGATGTAGTTCTACGTATTTACCAAATATGAAAGATGTATAGCTTTGCTCTAGGTTTATTGTTGAATTCTGAATCTTGTATATCCCTTTACAGAAAGGGTCTTGATTCTGTATCTTGAGTCTGTGTCACCTACTTCCTGTATTGAATATAATACAGTTCCAGATGTCGAACAATGTAGATATTTATTGTGAATTTTCCTTTACTCTGGGCCAAAAGTACAATAATTACAACAGAATAGTACCTACATAGTTAGAAACTTGTAAACACGTGTGTATGATCTTGTCTGATTTACTGGTGACTTGTGAATAAATTATAATCCTGTAAAGTTACATTTTCACTCTTATTCAATGCAAATGAGGATACAACTACTCAAGATATAACCTCACCCTTTCAGATAATTTAGCGCAAATAAGTTGATAGTTTGGAGTGGAGGATTATAGCAAATATCAAATCACAAATAATATTTTTAAAATTTAAAGTTATATTATTATATATTCTGCATCATTAATAGATTATAAAGATACAATATCAATAATAATAATAATAATAATAATAATACAACCTTCAAAAATAGTTTTAAATCTTAGACTCAGTATTATAATATTAAATGGAATTCTATTATTTGAATCTCGATATAATTAAATAATTTATATAGTAAATTACTTTTTGAATCGAAGTATAACGTTTAATTATCAATATAATCTATAAACTTAATAAAAAAAGCTTTCATAAAAACTAGCTTGGGTGTATGGGGGGTACGGGGGACACACGTGTCGTGTATATTGATATGGCCTAAATGATACTAAACACTGACAGATGTGGGTTTATATTAAAAAATAAATAGCATCAGAAACAAGTTTTAAATAAATACAGTTCATACCAGTTAGAATTAATATTTAATATTCAAACCATAAATACACTTACAAAATGACTCACTCATAAATAGTTATTTATAAAACCGATTAATGTGTTTTTTTGCTATTCTTCTACAAATTAAAAAATAATTAGAAAGGTGAGTTTTATTTCTTCCTTCTCTATGACATTCGGAATTTTAAAGTTCAATGCTGTAACTTGCAATTGTGTTTTAAACAATAGCAACCACAATATTTACTAACCCTATCCATCAATCTATTAATTTTGTTATAGGCCTAAGCATTTATATAAACCTCTGACTAAAGCTATATCTTCTTTTACTACAATGTAGAATTATTGATAAAAGCCACAATATTTTTTAAATATTTATATAGAATACAACATTATTATCATGAAGTTCAGTAGTTATTCTAGAAATTCAACCCTATACATTTGTGAGGACAATATTCTCAATATAAGTAGAGCAATGAATATCACCACATAATGTGCTACTAAGGAGATGATTTATAGCTATAAGGTCATTATAAATTGATCCATTTTGTTTAATACTTTCAAAATATAAATACAATAAAAGAGTTATGGCAAAATATTTTATAGGAAAGCTGTTATTTGAACTTATATTTGTTTAGGAGTTGCAAATCTAGGATTGTATGTGATATAAGTAATTTAGGATATTTGAATGATAGTTATAGTAAGAAATAAGAATTTTTTAAAGTTGTATCAAGGTTTTTAATAATTAAATGGGGTAGGCCCTACTTTTTAACATGGTGAGTACATATACACAAATAAAATATTGCCATTTGTAATTTATATTACTGCCAATAAATTATTTTCTTAAGGAAAAGAAAATTGTACTAACAAATAAAATGGTATCAATTGCAATTTTTAAATATTTTATACATTATTTACTCACACATAATTATGTTAATATACACTTACATAGTTACTTATTTAAATGTTTATATGAATCTTAAAATTGGGTTTATCTTATTTAAATCAACTGTTTGAGACATTTAAGTTGAGACACCAATTTTTTCCGAAAACGAAGCATTTTTGAAACAATTGCATAATACAATTTTTTTTGTTTTTAAGGAGGAAGGGGAACAAAATTATCAATTTTTAATTTGATGAACGTCTTTGAGGATATTTCAAGGTCAACGTTCCTTTTAAATCAAAATTTATAATATCATTTTAACATAATTTTATTCTATACGACCAACAAACAACTTTTACCTGAAACTTTTTTAATGGCATTAACTTTTGAAGATATTATAACTTCTTATTTTCTATAAACATTTTTTAGCCAAGATTGTTTTATTACATTAAAAGTGTATCGATGTTAGTGGACATCATTTTGAACATTTATTAAAATAATTTTATAAATAATATTGAATTCAAATTAATAAATAATAGTCTAATATAATTTTCTTGAAATGCCATTAAAAAGTTTGAATTTTAAATTTGAAAAACAAAGTTTAACTTGAAACGACCTTAAAAACATACAACAAATCAAAAAGAATTAGCACAGTTCTCTTTTTCCTTTTAAGAAAAAACTTTCGTGCAAAACATTTATTTCCAAATGTTTCATTTTTTGGATAGTCTAGCGTTTCAACCAAAATGACTCACTATGTATAAATTATTAGACATAGCTGAATGGATCATTAAAGTATATTTTTTGTTGTTTCCATATTTGTTTAAAAATATACCTCACGACAAATTGACTAGAGTTGTATATTGAGCATAGTATTTGAGATTTATAAAACTAATATTCAAATAAAATCTGTGTTTAATTTTAGCTTTGGAAACTTGTCGTAAGATTTATACTGGCTATAATCAATTAATACATTTACATAACTCGTAATTGTCAAGACTATTTTTTATAGTAAAACATTTATTTTACAGAATTTAAGTACATAAACTAACATATTACCATAAATTCTGATGTCTCACATATTTGCTTTTTATTTTTCTATTTATTGTATTTATTTAATATTATTCCTATATAAATTTATTATCGTTAAACTATTTTCAAATAATTTACCAAATATATGTTTACATGTCTGTGACATATTTTATCTCGGGTCATATGAGTGTTGAGCTCAAAGTACATTTAAGTTTTACTCTAAATAAAATCTAGCTAGGAAAATTTAATTATAAATAAATCTAGCTACGTATTCAATGCTCTAAGAATCCAAGTGGTAAAACAAAATATATTTAAATAAGATATCTTGCTGCATGTGCAAATAGCTAAAGGACCGACAATTTTCTCTAATCTTGACAGTGATATACACATATAGCAATAACACATAAATGTTTTCTGAAGTTGCATATAATATAGCAGCTGTCACATTAATGTTACAATTCAATATTTCTCTCGGTTAACATTGCAACTTTTAAACTGACAGTTTTCTCCAGTAATGTATTACAACAGGCGTCACATGACTTCATAACCAGTAATATTTAGTTCTCCTGACAATGTGAAACTCTGTAGGACCTTACATATTGCTGAGGAATAGGTACTACGATATTTACTCGCCAGTGTTAGATTATACACTATATATTTATATAGTGCAACTTATATTTAATTACTTTAATGAATATATTATATGAGACCTAACTTGACTTCTTTGTTTCATAGGTATAGTTCTAATTTATAGAATTGTCTCAGAAACATTTTGGTTGAAGCCTTAATTTAGCCAGCACATTGATATTAGATCGTGCTATATGGCCATATTATTTGACAAATAACGTATAAATTATTATAAAAAATATCGCTAAAGATGTATCTCCTTAGAAAGAGATTTTTAAAATAACATTATTTGGATATTACTGTAAATAAATTTCCAAAATATCTATAGATTACTGTATACTAGTCAAATTTAAGAATAAGAAGCTATTTATCATACCAATAAAGAGTTGATTATTAAAATCATACCATTGTTAATTTTATGAATTTATTTTAAGTTTAGAAATATTTGTCCTCCTATACAAATTTAATTAAATTTACTATGAGATATAGTAGAACTTGTTTAATCTTTCAACAGACTGGAGTATCGATAAAGTGTAGAGCGAGGACTGGTCGGCAGAGCTCTGGGTGCTTTTCTAAACCACATTCATTCCATTCACACAAACACGGGCACATTTTCTTTTATTTCATCCTTAATAACCCCTCATCTAATAATATAACAAGGCTGATAAAATGAACTGGTAGTAGTGCAGGGTGTAATAAATAAAACTACTTACAATTTCATTTCATACTTCAGTTACTTATATGATTTGCTATTAAATATATTGGAGAAACCCCTCCATTTCACCTAAAACATTGTGTTTAGTATCAAGTTGTCTGATAGAAAGCAATGCATAGAGAACTAATACTTAAATAACTTTTCTAAATTTCATCTTTATGGTAATATATGTCATTATGATACATACTGGTTTCATCTCACTATCTCTTAATGATACATACTGATGTCGTATTTAGTATCTCTTAATGGTACATATTGATGTCGTATTCAGTATCTCTTTATGATACATACTGATGTCACCTATAGTATCTCTTAATGACACATACTGATGTCGTATTCAGTATCTCTTTATGATACATACTGATGTCACCTATAGTATCTCTTAATGGTACATATTGATGTCGTATTCAGTATCTCTTTATGATACATACTGATGTCACCTATAGTATCTCTTAATGATACATACTGATGTCGTATTTAGTATCTCTTAATGGTACATATTGATGTAATATTTAGTATCGCTTAAAAATTATACAAACGTATGTCATATTTAGTATTTCTTAATGATACATACTAATGTCATATTTAGTATCTCTTAATGATACATAATGGTGTCATCTTTAGTATCCTAATTTTAAATCTTTACTCAACCCTTTAATAACTAATATTATTCCGATAAATAACATTAACGCATTAATAATAACTCATTCATAAATATTAAATTTGATATTTTTATGTAGGAATACATAGCTATCGCCTTAATAACTCTGTTATAACTAATTTAAAACAGTTTAATATCCGTTTTAAAACAGTTTATCTATTACTTGTAGGTTGGTTTGGTTAATATTTATAATTTTAACACACCTTCCTAACAATATTTACTTCTAATAGAAATCAAAATGTTGACATATTAAGCGTTACAATATATTAGTTTATAGGTCTGTCAATAAAAAGTTGGTCATAATATTAAACAACTTATCGAAAATCTAACTTTCAAATGACAAGCGCATGGAAGTTTGGGCTTTGTAAGTAAAACATATTGTTTCTATAAGTTATTACGTAAAAGTAGTTACAGTTAGATCGAACTAAATTAATTATATTAATAGAATCTAAAACAATATCAAACACTTTAAATCCGTTCCATAAGGTTCGGTCACGTAGTCTATACTATAAACGTGGGAAGTGTCAGATTTCTAGATCTTCTAGGGGTTTCTAGATGTTGTTTAAAGACACTCAGAAAATAGGAAATTATAATATAATGTATGATTGCTAGTAGGCATGCTTGACAAAGCAATAGAGCTAATTTTACTGTAGTTATTTGTGAGTATAACTATTAACTAGTTACTAAACTAGAGACTGAAGAATACTCTGACTAATTAAGTTTGACAAATAAGGCCTAAAGACTAAGATTACATCATTAGAAATTGTAGGATGGTCTTAATGCTCCTATCCAGCATAAGTGTCAAGTGTTAGGTATTAAGTTCGTGTGAGTTTAAAATTTGGTGTAATTGAATACACCCCAATTAACTTCAAGATAAAAATGTCAACATTTTATATATTATTACATGTATAAGTGATTATGTAAGTCTCCAGTCGAAACTGGTTTCTAATAATTGAATAAAGCTTTGACTAACATTTTCAAATAATACCCTTGGCCCTCAGAATATTAGGTATTGTCTCTAATTATAAATAATAACTATTGACAAGTCCAACAGCTTAGCTCAGTCGGTATACTGTCTGTCGCATGGCCGGGAACTATATCTTTGTGAAAATGTTGGTCTTCTCTCTTACATTGACGAATAAACGTCAGGAGGGGGGAGAGAGGATGGTTTTGGTATCTACTCTAGACTTAAGTAAGTGTGTAGTTCGTGTGCTGACACGATTAGTTGGTTCGGAAAGTGTACATTATATATCTAAAATAAAATACATATAAACATTTTGAAACATTTGAGAGTTGTATGAAACCTTTGAAGTGTCACACGCCTAAACACGTTCTCTCTTGTAAGATATTAGATCCTCTGGTCTGATCTGATTGAGGATCCTCTGGTATAATCTGGTTGAGGATCCTCTGGTATAATCTGATTGAGGATCCTCTGGTATAATCTGGTTGAGGATCCTCTGGTCTGATCTGATTGAGGATCCTCTGGTATAATCTGGTTGAGGATCCTCTGGTATAATCTGGTTGAGGATCCTCTGGTATAATCTGGTTGAGGATCCTCTGGTATAATCTGGTTGAGGATCCTCTGGTATAATCTGGTTGAGGATCCTCTGGTATAATCTGGTTGAGGATCCTCTGGTATAATCTGGTTGAGGATCCTCTGGTATAATCTGGTTGAGGATCCTCTGGTGTGATCTGGTTGAGGATCCTCTGGTGTGATCTGGTTGAGGATCCTCTGGTATAATCTGGTTGAGGATATGGTTGAAGACTCAGGAATGTACTAAGGGTAAAACGATTACTCTATTGAGATTATTTAAGACCCAAATCCCGATTGGGCCCACACCTAGACTTCTTGTGGCGCAAAACTATATGTGACTTACGAGAGGTTGGAAGAATGTATAACTACACTGATTCTTGTTTAATAAAAGGGAGGATTTTTTAAAATAAATAGTAGGTTAGTAACAGCTTTGACAAAATAGGTCACTAGGATGTTTTACTTTGACCATGGAGTACTGTGTTCAACCCTAAACCAGTATATTTATCTTTACACACGTCCCGAAGATAGTTAATAATTATGTAAACCATATTTGCTAATATTAACTTTGGTCGATACCCGGATACCATAGAGCAGACATGCTCAACATGTTTTCTCCATTCTAATTCACCCATACATATTTCATCTAACTCACACTTTGGTCGATACCCGGATACCATAGAGCAGACATGCTCAACATGTTTTCTCCATTCTAATTCACCCATACATATTTCATCTAACTCACACTTTGGTCGATACCCGGATACCATAGAGCAGACATGCTCAACATGTTTTCTCCATTCTAATTCACCCACACATATTTCATCTAACTCACACTTTGGTCGTACCGACAATGGGTATAGATAGATCTTTCTACTTCACTGACTATTATTAAATACGAGTATATATTAGTTTACACATAAAGATGATTCTAGCTCATTGTGCTTTGCTAGCCATAGCTTTACCAGGGCTACCTTGTTCACCAGGTTTACTGATACAAAACTATTTTAGACATGTGTTTGACAGTGTTGAACTGTGCACATTCAAATACCCACCCAGTGCTAAACTCAACATTCTAAAATAGTCGTATTGTTCCTATTATTGAGTAGTGGACATTAAGATCTCTCGTTCGAGTTGCTCTAGTCCGGTATGTTCTAATCGGGCCTTTGGGCGTGACAATTATCTTCCAGCAAGGCAGATACGTTTGCCGTGTAGCCTACACGAGGCGCAGCAGGCGAAGTCCATGCCGTACCCTCGATAAACCGAGCTCTCTCGGAAGGATTAGGGGGAGGCTTACTTCAACCAGGGGGGGATGTGATCCGACGAGCTAACTTGGAAATCAGATCTTTGTTGAGAAAGTCTCTCTGAGGCCTGATTTCTGTAACGTCAGCATTAGGAGCCATATATCCATTGTTTTTAATTAGAACAACTTAGTTTGATAGAGAAATGTTTTCTTAGATTTCACAAGGATGCTACTGGATTCACCGAATTTCTCCCTTTATCTCAAGATATACATTTTTTTTAAACTCGCAAGTTCTGTGAAGCGAATTAATAGGTCTATACATTGTTGTACAAACACTACACCAAATATCATAAATTAAATACTGTTACTTACTCCTATGACATTAGGAACTAGGAGCACTTACTCCTATGACATTAGGAACTAGGAGAACTTACTCCTATGACATTAGGAACTAGGAGCACTTACTCCTATGACATTAGGAACTAGGAGCGCTTACTCCTATGACATTAGGAACTAGGAGCACTTACTCCTATGACATTAGGAACTAGGAGCACTTACTCCTATTACATTAGGAACTAGGAGCACTTACTCCTATGACATTAGGAACTAGGAGCACTTACTCCTATGACATTAGGAACTAGGAGCACTATTGCAGGAAAATTGATCTTTTTTCCAACATGTATTTCAGTTAAATGAACACGGGGGCAAGCTTGAGGAAGAACAACATTTTGTAAAATTGTATGTATGTAAATATTGGCATGATTAACATTTTTACCTAAACGATAAAAGCCGATTGAAACCGAATGCATAATATAGTAGTAAACAGTACTTTCTTAGAATATAGGTTAATTATAAAATATTTTTTGAATCTTAAATCAGTGAATCAAGATTTAAAATATTTTGGCCCATATATATATTATAAATGTTGAAACAATAATTTACAATATTTAAAACCTCAAAGAACTTAAGTTAATATATTCAAATTTGTATTTTTAATTCTTTTGGTTTCACACAGTCAGGTTGTCATGTTCCTTATTCTAAGATTTTTAATGGAGGTAGGATTAAATAAATACGTAAAAGATTGTGTACTCTTATCTGAAATATATGTGTATATATACTGCATGTATAGTCATTTAAAAATTAGTTGTATATAGTTGTATGAATATGTATTTAAATAGCAGTTATATTACTATTACTTATTTATTGTAATTTTTGCTTTCTTCCCTTTACTAAACAAATAATACTTACTATAATATTTTCAGCTATCTTCATTATTTTACTCTCCACTATCATTTTTAATAACTCTACTAAATATTCGCAAGTGTACTCAAAGCCACACGTAAATACAAGTCAAATCTAACCTCGACTTCCAACCAATATAGCTGAATCTATTTTACATCCAACGTATTTGGAGGAAAGTCTGCCAACTTTTATATTCAAATGCGATCGTAAAATACCGTGTATTTTATGTGAACATAAATTATTCCAAGCTTTATAGTTTTCACATCCAATTCGAGGCTATATCCACAAATAGCAAAATTTCAAATGATTTAGAATAATCATAAAATAAAAGCTATCTTGGATTTAAATTAATAAAAATTAAATTACAGAAACACTCAAATGCAATGTCAACTTTTTACTAACGGATTTTTAATATACAAATTATTAAAACAATTCACATATCTATGTATATAAAATATTTATATACTTAATGACTGATTACGGTAAGCAAACGTAATTGATCCAAAATGTAATTGACTTATAAAACACGAGAGTGAAGCTGCTCGTTTGTAGTTTGGGTAACTTAATCTACAACATATTAAACGTAAACTTCAAATAAGTTTAGTTTTCGTAACAGTGTTATTAATGACCGAGTGAACTCGACTATCTTATTTGTGATCCTAAACAAACCAACTATACAATATTCTTAGTGTACTCAATATAGTATATAGTTACTTAATCATTAATACCAAGAATAATATATGCCAGTTTTAAAAATTAAATCAAACTAACAAAATATTAAACAAATAATGTAACAAAATATAAATTTTTATAAAAAGCAATACCTGTGCAAGCTCTTGTACAGATCCTAACATAACCTATAATAGCATTATGATATATTCTATTTTGAGCCCAGCCATATAAATATGGCACTCGCGTGAATACTATATTCTATAGTCAGTGAAGTCGCCCACAGACTTGAAGGGAAATATCCTTCTCCGGAACTATTTTTCACGTTTAAAGTAGTAAAATAAGCCTAATTTATCTTATAATGTTCTGTATCGATCTTGTAATGTTCTGCTGCTAAAAACCATTATTTTATTAGTTTGAAGAAGGCTAAATATCAGTTTCTAAATATGTACTTATATCTCAAAACTGCGACATTAATGTAGCTCGTCACTGAAAATGAGCTAATCTAACATTTTGAGCTTTTTTTACTTTCTCGTTAACTTACAGGTAGTAGAGAAAGTAAGCTTTTGTGATCGTCAAAAAAACCTAACTCGAGATTTTGATTAATGTCGACGTTTCTTGACACCCCACTCCCCCCAAAATTCAAAAAATTGTTTTTTGCAATGCCGTCTGTCTATGTTTGTCTGCACTTCAAAGTCGAGCCGAAACTATTTAACCGATTGGGTTAAAACTTGGTAGCTAGAGTTTCCTTAGGGTTGACCCGAGGGATTTTTGGAAATGGATATCTAACCCTAAATTAAGGATAGTTTCCTTAAGGGCAAAATGAGAAAAAAATTGATTTTATCATAATCGGCTCTAACGATTTTGATTAAAATGTATTTATAAGCATCGATAAAAATTACAAACAAAATGCATACTCTTATTTTTTCGTCAAAATGACTTTAAGGGTTCTGTACTAATGCGTACATTATCATTTTTTTTTATGCACAACTCTTTGAGATATTAAACGACCTATCACTAGGTATGTTTAAAATAAAAATCTTTTATTTGAAATATATTTAAATAAAACCAATAGTTTCTGAGATAATGACAAATATATTAATACATTTTGTGAGTTTTAGTTGTAAAGAGATACTTTTTAAGTTTTAACGCAATACTTCTCCAATGTCATAGAGTTATTAAATAAGTGTTTGTTCCTTTTCGTTTAACCTCTTGGGGGAAATGTTTGTACAACAATGATATATCTCTATTATTTTAGACTCAACAGTCAATATCTACTTCTTTTTTTTTTCAAGATTTATAAATGAAGAATTTAATAACAATGCGATAACCTGCAGATGTCCAACTCTTAATAAAATTTCGAACATTTTAAATGGAAGTTGAAAATATAATACGATGTGATGGCTCTTGTAGACCAAATATCGATCTTTTTATTGTTACAAAAATACAAAAATAAAGTTATGAAATTTAAAACTGGGGGTTAAAAATATTTTGCGTAAGTATAACTCAATTTGTGCTTGGGTTTGCTAGTGTATATTATTTTGTTTCACATATATTACGAGTTTTGAATAAATATCTTCATTTTTAAATGGAGTGAGAAAGTTCTAGCTGAGTTTCGTACCATTTTTTCTACATTGGTACTAAAGTATACAATACAAGCCTTGTAATTCTAAGTGGAGTGAATATTATATATAAACAATACAACTGATGCTAAATACGTAATCTGAAACGCGTCTTTCTTTCCCAGAAGTTGGCCTACTTTACCTACATACTTGAATATTTTCATATAAATTGTGTCGAAGAACTTAGCCTAGTGGAAGCCAACACAACACAACCTCAAATTTTCTATTCTGGTATTACCTACTCCACTTACCTAAAATTAGTTGAATTCAATTTAATAACTTTTCCAGACACACACTACTCAGTTAATCAAGCATTGTATGTCCAATACCAGGTACTAAACATATTTTGTGACGATAGGATGAATTTGGATTGGTTTTATTTATATCTGGTTTTCCCTGTTATTTTTTATTCTATCTTCAGGAAAACCCAAATGCATTTTTCATAAGCTCATATCCTCATCGCCATCTTTTATTTTAGGATTACATATATTTTAAATTTATAACAATGTTAAGTGTTACATTATTTGCACAGGATGTGTGAAAATGAACACTTGGGAAGTAGAAAATAGAAAGGTGGAATTTAAAGACATGGCACTAGCATATGTGTAAGAAGATATCTATCTTCTTTTCTCGTGTGTTATTGGTTCTGGTGATTGTCCTTGTCTTACTGTACCACCAAACACCGATATTGATTTGTAAACTATTATCTTTGTTGAGCATTTATATCAATGGTGGGATACAGGCAATTCTATAACTAGCAAAATTAAAACATATACATTAATCTTACATTCTCCTTTGTTTTGAGTTCAAATAACATAAAACTTGAAACATTGCTATGGTAGGGTAAGAAACACATTAAATATAATTACTACCAATATTTCCACCAATGTACATAAATGAAATATGATAAACACACTTAGATTATTGGCAAAAATTGGTTGTTATTTATTTGAGTTGATTACTACCTGAAAATACAAGTTTATGAATCTATTTCCAGTATAAAGAGAGCTATTGGAAAAATATACTTTGAATTAATCAACATTTAATTAAAATTGGTATTAATGCCTATTAAAATAATTAATTAATTAATTAATTCAAGAAGTAAAAAATTAGAAATCAACACTATCCTTTTATTTTATAAACTTTTGATTAAGTAAATCCTATTTTTCTTAGGAATTGCTTTATCTCTTTTATCTGTATAAAAAAGTATTTGTTATTTATGAACATGTATGCTTAACAAGCTATGCGATAATTTTAGCTCTAAATTTTATGTTAATAAATAGAACAGATTGTATTGAAAGGAAAATAACGGGTAACTTGAAATAACTACAAGACATAATATGCAAAATGAATACACAAAGATATTT
This sequence comes from Timema shepardi, assembly GCA_902151425.1. Taxonomy (NCBI): domain Eukaryota; kingdom Metazoa; phylum Arthropoda; class Insecta; order Phasmatodea; family Timematidae; genus Timema; species Timema shepardi. The sequence goes on from CABFVX010006991.1 coordinate 32,141, forward strand.
ATTTTGAAATTAATCTTAGTAGCTGTCAAATAACTCAAATAACTTCTGTTAGCGCTAAAATGCATGAATTCAAAATTTTAAACGAAATCTTAGTCTAAGTCACATTTAACCATGTATAGTTTTAATTAATAATCTATTAAAACATTTTAAAATTTATTTTCAGATCGTATCCTGTTGCTATCATTATACTTCACCGTTAAGTACAGAAAACTTTGATGAATTACAAAAGATTATAAAAAAAAGTCTCAAAGAAAAATAATTGAAATAAAATTTTAAAATTATTAAACATAATTACACAAATAATATAAAAATACCATAAAATAAATGGTTTGGCCGAGTATTGACACCTATCTCTTTATTAGAGAGAATCTTGGCACTTATTCACATTATGTTCTTCACAAACTGCCTTTCACATATAACGTTTTGAATACTTGTCAAGTAGCTTTTCTGGAACATTTATCAACCTTACGCGTCTTCTTTGAGCCAACATTTGCAGATACTTGAGGAAAAAATATGTCACATGACAAATGACATGGTTTTTAATTCATAAAAATACATCACCTGTTAGTAATTTCTCTTTAACGCGCAGGTTTCTATATAGGAACTATTCTTATTTGCTACAAAGCTCATTAGAGTGTTTTAGTAACTAACAGCTACTTTGTTTTGACGAATGGTGCCCACTAATATAATAAATATCTAAAGAAGATTTATAGCCAAATAAATACCTACATCTAAAAAAGTTATACATCTATACTAACAGAATACTGACAAGCTGTCGCTATGCTGTCATTCAGCAATAGTTCCTTTGTCATCTAAACTAACAGAATACTGGCAAGCTGTTGCTATGCTGTCATTCAGCACGAGTTCCTTTGTCATCTAAACTAACAGAATACTGACAAGCTGTCGCTATGCTGTCATTCAGCAATAGTTCCTTTGTCATCTAAACTAACAGAATACTGGCAAGCTGTTGCTATGCTGTCATTCAGCACGAGTTCCTTTGTCATCTAAACTAACAGAATACTGACAAGCTGTCGCTATGCTGTCATTTAGCAATAGTTCCTTTGTCATCTAAACTAACAGAATATTGGCAAGCTGTTGCTATGCTGTCATTCAGCACGAGTTCCTTTGTCATCTAAACTAACAGAATACTGACAAGCTGTCGCTATGCTGTCATTTAGCAATAGTTCCTTTGTCATCTAAACTAACAGAATATTGGCAAGCTGTTGCTATGCTGTCATTCAGCACGAGTTCCTTTGTCATCTAAACTAACAGAATACTGACAAGCTGTCGCTATGCTGTCATTCAGCAATAGTTCCTAGCTGGTGTATGAGGAGTAGGGGACGGGTCTGCATTCCAGCAGACACCAGACCTACCAATCTGCACAATTATGGACTTTTTGGCAATGCCAATTAATCCAATTAATTGAAAAATGACACCTGGACACGGTAATATAACCCAATATCTTTGTTTTAGCGTATTATTGTTCTACCACCGAGCTATACAGGGATCGTACCGCGCTAAGGGTCATTATTCACACATATTTCGAGGCAGAGTCTGTGTTGGATGTGTGAATGTTATCGGCTACAAAGAGCTATCGTTGATATAACAGCCACCAGGGACTAGGTTGTGGATTCATGCTGCCAACAGTTCAACTACGTTGTACGTTCCACGGGAATCAACATGGCAGAAGGCAGCGTTATACAACTAGGCATATATGAAAGACGTAGCTTGGGCGACGAATGATTGTAATTAAGGAAATGAGCCATACATCAATGACACCATCATCAAATAAATTGAAAAATTATAACTGGACACGAGAAATGAACTCGGGATCTTTGGCTCAAAAGCCGAGTCTAGGTGTAATTTTTCAAATTATTCGAGGATGATTCATTTACGACTGATTTCCATAGTTAGGATCATTCGTCTCCCAAGCTTTGCCTTTTCCACATAATTAATTGCTTAGAGTTGCTTTCTCCTAATACTAATTGAGGTGGAACCATCGATATAATTTTAGGTTCTTTCATCCGAACCACCCATCAGATGTTACAAATAAACTATCATATCTCTCAATTTCAAGTAGAGGTTGTAACTCTTCATACTCCTCGTCATCACTCAACACTTCTTATATTCGTTTTTCCGTCAAGCGCTTTCTCATAGACATAATATATTCTGCAAACTTTTCTTAAAATATAGTGTAACTATTATACAACACAATACCATTAAAATGTCATCAATAAAATTTGGTAAAGTATATATATATATATATATGCAGATATGGAAGCATCAAAATAAAATATTTAACACACTAATTAATAACAAGTTAAAAGAGATCAAAATAATAAATATAATAATGAATATTAAAAAGTTTTATAAACAAACTTTCACACTTAAAACTCATAACAATGTAATAAATAAAATAAATAGATAGTTAAATGAATATTATAATGAATCCAATACAATCATATCTTGAAAGTAATATTTTGATAAACATTATTTTAATAATATTTTAAAATAAAGAATATAATATATTGATTATTCATATTGGCTAGTGGTAATAAAAAAGTGAAATATACTTGTAAAATAAATGTTTATTGTGAACACCAAATGAAAAGTAAACGTCTGAAACTTTCTTTCCCAGGCAACTTTCCTAAAGCCCGTATCACACGACACTAGCTAGTACTTGAAATCCAGTGTGCTAGCTAGCACGTCATCATCTAGCGTCGTGTGAAT
>CABFVX010006992.1:6897-18863 GCA_902151425.1 Timema shepardi
GTTCAGGTTATACGCACTTACGCTAATGTGTAATGGTAGGGTGATTGTGAGATGAAATGAAGGACCTACAGTTTAACGTGGAATCCGAACCACGGTGGAGACCTGGCATTCCTCACATTCACAAGATGTCTTGTCAGAGGTGAAGGAAGGGTTTGGCAATCATATAAATCTGTGCCAGGACCGAGGATTGAACCCCGGACCCCCAGCACATAAATCTGACACCTTACCCCTAGACCACCAGGTCACCTACTTTTAATAAACATATACAGGCATTTTTTTGAAATTTGGATGCTTCTAGAAGCTATTTGGATTAGTCTTCTTTAGCAAATTTTTGAAAATTGGATGCATCTGGAATCTATTTTTAATAGTCTTCTCCCAGGAAGTTTTAAAATTTGAATTCATTAGAAATTGTTTGGATTGGTCACAATCTGGCATATATTTGAAAATGAAATGCCTTTAGATGTTAGTTGCAGTTTGGTACAAATTTTCAGCTTGTTATTCGAGAACATCAAAAGGTGTGAAACACATTCAAAGGGGCTAATTTATTCAAGGAGGAGTGATGACCCCCCTACATCCCACTCTCCGGTTTAGCTGTCAGTAAACCTTAGTGACTAAACACTTATAAAAGCTATTTAAAGTAGTCCTTTAATTTGAAATCTTGATGCTCTAGAAGATATCTGGAGAAGACATTCAGGAGATTTTGACGATCTCCATACTTCCATCATAGACTCTGCCTTAAAATATGATTGAAGAATTACCCTGGACACGGGACGATTCCTGGATAGCTCAGTGGATAGATCATTGGCGTACTAATCCAAAAGTCCCGGGTTATATTTCTTTGTTCAGGTGTCATTTTTAAATTTTCAGAATATGATATATATATATATATATGTAGTAATCCTCACTAAAAGCATAAATAATAACTTTGGCAATTTGATTGTTATTCAGGTTGGGCAAACTTATTCTTGAGGGTGGAGGGCACATTATTTCCAAGAGCGGCAATGCTCTCCCTTACCCCCTGGTTCCCCTGCCACAGATTTTTATATCTAATCAATTGGTGATCCCAAAGTATTTCATTACTCCTACGAGGCTGCATAAATTGGGTCACGAAAGTTGTACCCCTTTTCACCAATACGTAAAATGGGTTCCAATATTTTTAAATGGCTAGGTAAAATGGGTCTAGGTGACATATCTGGCTGGAGTCTTAAAAGTATTGCTATACTTGTTAGATCTAATCATTACCTATTATAGTAGATCTGTTTCAAATTTACATAGTTCCCTTTTGTTTGCGCTGTTAGCAGTTAAACAGGTGCAGTGCAGTTGTTTTTACGCTGTTGGCCTACATAACATAATTGCTCAGTTACTTGATGCAGAGAAGTCCAATACAATGGAAGTTATGACAAGTATAAAGAATAAGACGATGTTTATATTTAATGATTAGAAGTTTAGATATCACAAACCTCTGAAGGATGCAATTCAACGTTGGACCGGCGCTGTATCTACATGTGGGTGGTATATTAAACTTAATGATTATAATTGTACAATGGAAAGTTTTAGTGATCATAGCCATGAATAAACTGGATGAAGAAAAAATGAATAGGCAAGGGCTAAGTAATTCCTTAAAGAGGAAAGCTGTCAAAGGTATTTCTAGCAGCCCGTCTTAAACCTTACTCGTGGAATTAAGGAAGGTATGTAGGTAGGTAGATCCTAGAATGTAGGATTTATTTTTTAATCCAGAAGAAGTCAAAGAATGTTTCATCGAAGACTTGATATCTTCTCTACCCACAAAGGATAAAGTTCTATTATTTACCGACTACTCATTCGGTACCTACATTTCACCAGATGCAGTATTTCCTCCCATTGTTTGGGATGAATTCACCGCAACAACAAATCGTACTACCAACAGTTGCGAATTATTTCATTCAAGACTGAATGCCTCATTTTATAAAAAACACTCCAATATTTATAATTTTGTTGAAATCTTGAAATAATTGTATCTAATGTGTACGTTTTGTCAAGAAGAACAGGGATTAAAAGAAGCATGCCATGAAAAAGAAGCAATTTCTGAGAAAAAAAATGGCCGAGTTCAATACTGGAGAAATCACAAGATATTATTATATTAAAACATTGTGGCTTAAGCTTTTATCAGTTTATTAATAAAGAATTTCTACGCGCTGTAAGAAATGTAAATATTTTAAAAGTGTTTAGAAGAAAATAAAACATTTTTTGGGGGACTATTCAAACAAAAACTTTCACGTGGTGTCTCCTAGGTAACGCTAATAGTTTAACGAAGACGGGACCCAGAAGAAGGAACCCATTTTACTTATATCCATTTTCTAACTGGGACGCGTCCTACCTATAAATTTTTTCTAACCGGGACCCTATTCGACATGGTTTTGGCAGACGGAACCCAATTTACCAACCCCGACTCCTACACCTTTTGATGCAGTTTTCTCATTTAACTAATCCATCTTGAAACATTCAAACTATGCAGTTTAAAAAAAAATATTGGAATGGAATACAACGAACAATAGTCCAAGTCAGGTGACCTGGTGTTCTAGGGGTAAGGTGTCAGACTTCTATGCTGGCAGCCGGGGTTCAATCCTCGGTCCCGGTACAAATTTATCTGATTACCAAACCCTTCCTTCACCTCTAACAAGACATCTTGTGAATGTGAGGCATGCCAGGACTCACCCGTGGTTCGGATCCCACGTTAAACTGTAGGTCCTCCATTTCATCTCACAATCACCCTACCACTACACATTAGCGTAAGTGTGTATACCCCGAACGGGTAGTAAGACGCGGTGCTAATAATAATAATACGCCAAGTCGCATGGTGGTGTTGGCTCTGTTATCCACTGCAGGGGGTAGCAGCACGTGGCAACACCCGGTAACATGCAACTCCTATAGCAACGTCACATGCGGCAGAGGAAATAGGAAGCAACTTGTAGTATGCGACATTAATTTTACCTCCACCTTAACCATCAAAATGGAGACCCTAACTGACCGGGATTCACATCCAATTCTTAGATAATATAGCTAACTTAATACTATAGTTCTAAAAGATGCTATTCCATAGAACATAGTTATTAGTAGCTCTTATAATCTATTTTTCTAATCAAGCGAAGCTACAGTAGCCCCATGGCTTCTTTGGTGCTGACTGACAGCTCACAGCTGACGGCTGACGGCTTTGAAAAGTTACCAGACCAAATTATGTATCCCTACGCCGAACCATATGATCTGCAAAAACACGTGTTTAGCAGCTGATCACTTCTGACAGTCAAAATTTAGGTATATACCTAAATGTTGACTGTTAGAAGTCAGGTGTGAGCTGTCAGTCAGCACCAAAGAAGCCATGGGGCTACTGTGTATACCTAAATGTTGACTGTCAGAAGTCAACTGTGAGCTGTCAGTCAGCACCAAAGAAGCCATGGGCTACTTACTGTAGCTTATGGTGAAGTGTTGCAAAGGTACGTAAAGCTTGTTACAGCTTGGTACTCTCCTAAACCCAGTCACTATTTGAGCTCTGATTCACAAACATCACCCGAAGATATACATTCATCGATACCATGTCGTTGATTGCTCTATTCTAACCAGTTTAAGATCGTTTTATCACATGCATCGGTGGGTACACGTACTAAATATCAGGATCATATAGTTTGGTCTGTCCAAGATAGGAAGTATATAGTTTGAATTCCACCTGGATATATCTAGGGTTTATGTTCTAATATACTTTCTACTCTACAGCTACGCAATTGCAGGTACAATTCCTTTAAATACTACCTTCTTATTCCTACCCCATTAGTACATTTTAAGTACATATTTTCCTGGTGGCTAGTGAAGTGCTCTGGAAATAAGAATAAAGGTTATTTCAAAGAGTGCAATGGTTTATCTAGATAAAATATATCAAATTTCTAAATATAGCCACCTTAACGACTGAGATGTTGTCCAGTTTTGATCCTGAGTCTATAGTGTCCCCTGAAATAAATAACTGACTATACCTGCTTGCTCCAGATTGAGCCTGGAGTGTCCCCTGCAACAAATAACAAACTATATCTGCTTGCTCCAGATTGAGCCTGGAGTGTCCCCTGCAAAAAATAACAAACTATATCTGCTTGCTCCAGATTGAGCCTGGAGTGTCCCCTACAATAAATAACCGACTATACCTGCTTGCTCCAGATTGAGCCTGGAGTGTCCCCTGCAAAAAATAACAAACTATATCTGCTTGCTCTAGATTGAGCCTGGAGTGTTCCCTGCAATAAATAACTGACTAGACCTGCTTGCTCCAGATTGAGCCTGGAGTGTCCCCTGCAATAAATAACCAACTATACCTGCTTGCTCCAGATTGAGCCTGGAGTGTCCCCTGCAATAAATAACCGACTATACCTGCTTGCTCCAGATTGATCCTGGAGTGTCCCCTGCAAAAAATAACAAACTATATCTGCTTGCTCCAGATTGAGCCTGGAGTGTCCCCTACAATAAATAACCGACTATACCTGCTTGCTCCAGATTGAGCCTGGAGTGTCCCCTGCAAAAAATAACAAACTATATCTGCTTGCTCTAGATTGAGCCTGGAGTGTCCCCTACAATAAATAACCGATTATACCTGCTTGCTCTAGATTGAGCCTGGAGTGTCCCCTACAATAAATAACCGACTATACCTGCTTGCTCCATATTGAGCCTGGAGTGTCCCCTGCAATAAATAAACGACTATACCTGCTTGCTCCAGATTGAGCCTGGAGTGTCCAGGTCGACACGTTGTGTCCGTAGCTAGGCTCGTATTTCACAGTTACAGACGTGCGAGATTGTGTTACGCCAATAAAAGCCCCGGGGAGGGGTGTAATCGGTGGAGAGGGAGTCCCCAGACTTGTGAAGGGGGGGAGGGTGACAGACATCGTAGAAAGAGGCGTCGCAGGCTCAGTTACAGCTGCCAAGGACGTCTTCGGACGTCTTAACTCTTCGACAGACAAGTAAACAGAACGTACGATCGAACTGTGGAGCTTGAATGCTTTCAAAAAATATAGCCATAGATGTTACGACTCTCGCTCTGAACTTTAGAAATCTTATTGTTTATTTATAAAAACCCTTTTCTTTGGATCGGAAGTGAAAAATTACTGTCACCTCGAAAAAGAAGAGAACATGGATTTTAGATTTTTACAATGTGTTCTATTGATCTCAATCCAGTGATAAGGATTAAATTCCAAGGCTACATCATAAAATAGTTTAGCACTGTAAAAATGTGTATTGTCAATTTTATAATCCTTTTTAAATTATTCTTTAATACAATTTAATGTAGTATATGGCACGGTGTACCACAAGATCTTCCCCCTATTTATTTTAAAATAAATAGTTTCTAAAAATTTGTAAGATTTTTGACTCGAGAGAATAGGTTTATAAATTTTTGTAGAAGGACTACACCAAAGATCATAAATGAAATAATATACAGTGTAACTTACACTATGGTATTAGAAACTAGAAACCATTTTATAGAAAGATTTATAAAGATTGAACATTTTTGTTCACCAAAGAGCATAAGAATCCAATTAATTTTCTAGGACCTGAATTAAAAAATATATTTATTTGTTTATGGCTCTGAAATTATTGGTATTATAAAAATATATTTCAAATAAAAGATTTTTACCTTTAATACTAGTCTAATACAACTTTACAACGGTAAGTTATTTCGTATCTTAAATAGTAGCGGAGAGATTATGAAAAGTGGAAAATATCCCTTGTGTAAATTACTATTAAAGTCATTTTCATAAGAAAATAAAGATAGCCATCTTGTTTACAATGATAAACAGTGTTTGGATTTACAATTAATTCAAAATCGTTAGAGCCAATTTATTGAAAATATTTTATTCTTCTTTTGTACTTCTATAAACTACCCTTAAATTTAGGTTTGAATACTAATTTCAAAAACCCTCGGGTTTTTTCTGATGTAAGCCCCAGTTACCAAGTTTTAGCCCAATCAGTAAAATAGTTTCCGACCAAGCACGAGTTACAAACAGACACAAAGAATTGCACCAACCATTTGTTTGGTTTCAAGGAGGTATGAAACGTCTACATTTATCAAATAGTCGAGTTCAGTTTTATTGACGATCACAACACTTTCTCTCCAAGGCTTTGGGAGAAAGTCAAAATGAAACTCATATTATCAATCACTCCCCTTATAAATGTTTATTATTTTAATTTGTTTGACTAATTAAACGTGAACTTTTTAAACATATAACCATATATATCATCATACACCTTACAAATAGGTTTAACTTGGAACAGGGGCTCACCTAACCCATTTGTCAAATGTGCTCTTATTGGTTCAGAGACACAACCTGCGATTGGACTTGGGCTCGGAGATGTGTATACTATAGATGGTTAAGTATACAATTTGATTAAATAACAAACAACTTTCCCCTTTACCGTACTATTGTGGGGAGCTTTTATGGGCCTGAAACTTAGCTCAAGAATGGTTGATATTTAATTGTATATTATCCTAGCAATTTTACTGATTACCATGAGCGTGAACGTCAGAATATGCGTCACATATCGAAAGCGCAAACAAAATATTTCAAAATTGCATGTGATTGGCGACATTTAAAGATCACAAAAAATGAATATGAACGTTGTGTGGATTGTCAAGCCTTCACAGTGGTTCGGATCTCACGTTAAACTGTAGGTCCTCCATTTCATCCCAAATCAGATCCCAAATTTATATTGATATCCGTATCACTATCTTCAGCTGGAGACATTGTAATTAATATTGGCAAAGGGGATGCTAAGTTTACTGTAGGAATAATAATATTGTTGTTGTTGCTTTTTACGGATCTTGAAAATGTGGTTTGGATAGGTCGTATTGCGCTCCTCTTGTCAATGCGATCGATCCGAACCCCTAAAGGGTGCGCGTGTGAAATAGTTTTCGGGGGCCCTGAAGTACCTGGAGACATGAGATCCTGTAATGCGTGAGGCGGGGTGCCCAGCGGTTCCCTAATGTCCTGCACGCCTCGCAGGGAGCCGACTGGAGACATCAGGTCCTGTAACGCGTGAGGCGGGGCACACAGAGGTTCCCTAATGTCCTGCACGCCTCGCAGGGAGCCGACTGGAGACATCAGGTCCTGTAACGCGTGAGGCGGTGCACCCAGCGGTTCCCTAATGTCCTGCAACGCCTCGCAGGGAGCCGACTGGAGACATCAGGTCCTGTAACGCGTGAGGCGGGGCGCCCAGCGGTTCCCTAATGTCCTGCACGCCTCGCAGGGAGTCGCCTGGAGACATCAGATCTTGTAACGCGTGAGGCGGTGCACCCAGAGGTTCCCTAATGTCCTGCACGCCTCGCAGGGAGTCGCCTGGAAACATCAGGTCCTGTAACGCGTGAGGCGGGGCGCCCAGAGGTTCCCTAATGTCCTGCACGCCTTGCAGGGAGTCGCCTGGAAACATCAGGTCCTGTAACGCGTGAGGCGGGGCGGCCAAAGGTTCCCTAATGTCCTGCACGCCTCGCAGGGAGCGGACTGGAAACATCAGGTCCTGTAACGCGTGAGGTGGTGCGCCCAGAGGTTCCCTAATGTCCTGCACGCCTCGCAGGGAGCCGACATGGAGACATCAGGTCCTGTAACGCGTGAGGTGGTGCGCCCAGAGGTTCCCTAATGTCCTGCACGCCTAGCAGGTAGCCGACTGGAGACATCAGGTCCTGTAACGCGTGAGGCGGAGCGCCCAGAGGTTCCCTAATGTCCTGCACGCCTCGTAGGGAGCCGACTGGAGACATCAGGTTCTGTAACGCGTGAGGCGGTGCGCCCAGAGGTTCTCTAATGTCCTGCATGCCTCGCAGGGAGCCGACTGGAGACATCAGGTCCTGTAACACGTGAGGCGGGGCACACAGAGGTTCCCTAATGTCCTGCACGCCTCGCAGGGAGCCCACTGGAGACATCAGATCCTGTAACGTGTGAGGCGGGGCACCCAGAGGTTCCCTAATGTCCTGCACGCCTCGCAGGGAGCCGACTGGAGACATCAGCTCCTGTAACGCGTAAGGCGGGGCGCCCAGAGGTTCCCTAATGTCCTGCACGCCTCGCAGGGAGTCGCCTGGAAACATCAGGTCCTGTAACGCCGAAGGCGATCACTGGAGGGGCAGCGCGTTCTGTGATGTACTGCAGTCCTGCAGGTCCCGGAGGTAGTCCCCGACTTGGTCTCCTTGGGGCTGTATGCCTCCAGGGCAGAGCCCCACCGCAGGGGCCTCGATGGTCATCGGTAGCGGCTCCCTTGGGGGCCTACGACGGACAATGCCAGCCATATAGGCGATCATAGCCTCTATCAGATTGTCCGCCAATCTTGTACTTTCCTTAACCTGTGCTATTTCGGTGCCCTGTTGAACAGCCGTGAGGCCTTCGGCGCTCCACCAAGTCTCATCTAAGCAATTAGACTAGGTTTTAATAACGTGTTCACTAATGTTAAAACATTATTAAAGTGTGTAAAGTGCTCTAAATGTGCATGAACGCACAGCCCACAATGCTAAGAGTAAAAAAACCCATCATAAGTAGGCGTTCCTCGCAACAGCTGTAAGTAATCTAAAAGCCAATCAATTCCTATAGCTATAAGTTCTCTGTTGTAATGTTTAAGGCGCCCATACTAATTAGCGCATTTCGCAAGAAAGAAATTAGCCAAGATATTAAACAAGAAGTCCGTATTTTAGCCCCACATAACAGTAAATGTTTTATTGATTCGAACCCAGGGCCCCAGACAACTGCTATAGAAAAGGATAGGCGAAAAAAAAAATTCAGTAAGAAAGTGATAGTTAAAATTTTTCCTGGTATAGACATCATTAAGAGCTCTAAATTTAATTGCTGCACTCACCATCGTATGCCTCCTATCCCTATCTTGCGCTAATTCTATCCAGTCCACCTCATTACATGCTAGCTATTTCAAGTCCATTCTAATGTTATCCTCCCATCTGCGTCTAGGCCTCCCCAATGGTCAAGGATATATACCTAATAATTGCATTATCTTATTTAGATACTGTACATTGTTGTTACCAGTACAGTCTTCTACCTACCTGATTTTTTCTAGTCAATTTGTTGTTTTAATTCTAGTCAACTGTTTGTATATATATATTTATTTCAAATTGCTTGTATATATTTATTTTCTTTCTAGTCAAATATAATAAATTGATTGTATATATTTTTATTTTAAACCTATTCACATATATAATAAACTATTTGTATATATAATATTTAATACCGAGACCACTATTCCCCTATATTGTAAATGTTCACAGTATACTTTTCACTGCGTGTAAATAAATATTGTAAAAGCTGTTATGTTTGTGTTAATAAATATATATTGTAAATATTCACAGTACACTTTTCACTATGTGTATACTTTTTCATGACTAAATAAATATTGTAAAAATTGCTATGTTTGTGTTTTAACGTCTACACCCGCACCTCCCTCCTATCCTATAAATACAAACTCATATAGCTTATAAGCTCAGTCTCAAACATTATAGCATACACCATCAGTATTTGATTACACAATTTAAAATAATGACGTTCATATTATCATACAGAAAATTGGGAAGTTTACAGATAGAAGAATATCATGTATTCCAAGCAATATGGAGAAGTATATCTCGTTCAGTCTAGGCTATTTACAATTTATTGACTCGTTTCAGATTTAGGAAAAACCACCCCACAGGTCACCCGACAGAGATTCAAACCTCAATCTCACTAGTCCTCAGCAGCTGAGCTCAACACGGCAAGCGCGTTAGCCAACTACGCCACCGAGGAGGGCTTTATTGTATATGTTATATCAAAATATTTTTTTGCGAACATTTAATTTCTTTGTTGTTTAAGCGAATAATTTGGGCGGCTATATATTTTGATAACATAAATAATAACTTTTACATAAGTTTATAAGTAAATTTATAAGTAAAATATCTAGGAAAATAAATCACGGTGTTTATATAACTTTTACATAAATTCAAGTTGTAACGCTTTAAATATCTAGCGATAGTGTGTTAATTAATTCCCTTAGCACAGATAAAATAATTAACCGATTTTATATTTACATCAAACATTAATATATATTTATAACTGTCTCAAATTAGGGTTTTGTATTTCCGCAGGGACTATAAATTTGTTTATTTACAGTAAATTGTTGTACTTTAATTCATGCCTAATAAATAGTAAATTGATTAATATAAAAATTATAGCATCAACCAAACCCCTCGCGAGCATCCAATTCCCTCCAAAAAAACTGACGTTCACCTTTACTCAATTAATAGTCTATAATGTATACGCTTCCATAAGTCCCATCTTTGACTAGGGAATATAACAGTTTTTTTTCGTAAGACTACCTCACTCCAAGTGTATATATATATTCGATAGCTACTTTCCTGTTAAAGACGTAAGTGGATTCATCGAGGTATATTGTGCATTAATCATTTAATAAGTAAACTACTTAATTAAGATTTCCTTACACGGGATGTGTTTTATAATAGGTCTACGTATCTACAAAAAAAAAGAACTTTAAAAGTTGGTTCAATGAAAACACGATAAACAAATATTACACATCCAACTAAAATGGTTGAACAATTAAATTTGAACAAATAAATTTGAACTAGAAAAGCCCTAAGTTATGTCACTTCACTTCAACATTAACTTCTCATTTGAATCAGCTATCTTCAGACTATATATTAGAAGGATTTTATTTTTAATGTAGAACAAGATGGTACTATATACAATTATTTTAACAGTAACATAAATAATAGGCCTACAACTAATAAATAAGTATCGTTCACTTGAATTTATTTTAAATATCATACGAAACAATCACGACGACTACATTTTATTAAATAATGTATAACTAATACATATGTTCCTAAGTTAAATACCTAGGGAAAAAATCATGTTAGCATTTTAAGCTATGTAAAAGAAAGAAATTGAAATACCTGATGTGGATGTTGCTGAATTTGCCATTGTCCTGCTTGATCACCCGTTTCGTAACTTATTCTTATTATTTTCACAAGAAGAATACAGGGTTATTCTAAACCAGCTCTCTATATACATATAGGAATCAAATCTAATTTTTCTCTAGAGGAGCATTGAACCGTTCTTTCTAATTTAGATCGAGATAAATCGATAATTACCATTTGGTTCATCATTGCATCATTGACGGAGTAATATTAATTTTCACCCAGCGCTTATTGCTTTAAAATGACTCGATACATCAAATTCGATAATGAGTTCCAGTTCAACAGATAGTTACATCCAAGTTTCCATTTTATAAATAAATTTATAGGAAGTTAGGGGGTCAGCACGGCTGCCAACGTTTCCCTGCACATGGTCTAAGGAATTAGTTACACAAAAGACTAGTCTGCCTAAGACATGAAGTTGAGGTTCGATCCCTATAGGGTGTGTTGAGGGAAGTTTTACACTATCTCTCCACGCGTTAAACCTTCTTTATACCTAACACAACGTAATAAGTACATAGGCCTCATCGTCCATACTTTTGGTATTAATATAATATGTCACATATTTTCCTAAACATAATTGCTTTAGCTGAAACTGGTATTTACAGAAGAGAGTCAGCATTTGCGTGGAGGGAGAGTGAAAAAATGCCTCTAGCTTATGGTATTAATATAATATGGCAAATTTTTTTCCTAAACATAATTGCTTTAGTTGAAACCGGTATTTACAGAAGTGAGTCAGCATTTGTGTGGAGGGAGAGTGAAAAAATGCCTCTAGTTTATGGTATTAATATAATATGTCACATTTTTTCCTAAACTTAATTGCTTTAGCTGAAACCGGTATTTACAGAAGTGAGTCAGCATTTGTGTGGAGGGAGAGTTAAAAAATTTCTCTTGTTTATGGTATTAATATAATATGTCACATTTTTTCCTAAACATAATTGCTTTAGCTGAAACCAACATTCACAAAGTGTGTGTGTGTGTGTGTGTGTGTGTGTGTGTGTGTGTGTGTGTG
>CABFVX010006992.1:18973-34870 GCA_902151425.1 Timema shepardi
GTGTGTGTGTGTGTGTGTGTGTGTGTGTGAGATAAATGCAGTTGAACCCTAGGGCAACTACCACCGCAGTTAATTTAACACTATGAAGCCTAAACGTACAATTTCACCCATTTAGGGAATCGATCCCAGGACCTTTTGCCAATGATGTCAAATAAATACACCCTAGTCCAAGAGAGATAAACTCTCATTTTAATCCCCTGTTTGGATTCGAACCAGTGTCCCATGGCACGGCGTACATATAGATTTTAAATGTGGTTACTATTCCACAATACACACACACATCATAAATGAAAGTGTACAGACTTATGTTTACTCGCGGTGAAACGTGAATTTAATAAATGTCTAAAGTGTCGATTAATAATTTTCTGCCTTTGTACAGGAAATGAACCTTGGACCAATAGTTTACTATACAGACACTAAAGTGCTGCTCGAATATTTGATCGAATGGAGGAGGGGAGGGTTGTAATCTCATGACATTGTCAGCCCAAAGAACATAGAAACCGACAGCGTGAAATCTAGCTGGAAATCCTTGGTTAAAGATGAATTAGTTTACCATCAATTTAAAAGTACCTTCCTATGAAAATTAGATTCATCGGAACTGTCTTAGTATTAGACAGGGGCAATGTCCTTACATTTCAGTAAACGTATTTTAAAAGTTATAGCTGTCCACCCGGAAATAGTGTTTTTCCGCTTTACGAACTAATCACGTACCAGTTGTAAGTACATTTTCCCCGTTACTTTAAGTGTCTTATCAATTTACATCAATAAGGGGGGTGAACTCGTAGCAACCCCCCGACCGATATGGTATTTCGTTCCAGCACTATGAGGCATGCCTTCTTAATTTCAGACTCAACAATTACTTAAGTGGGGGCACTGATTGGCTGGAGTTTGAACACCAAAGCTATTTTCAGCTCTCCTTCCACACAAATGCGCGTACGCTTACCTCGTCCTATCCCGGTGTACGTATATTGAATACCGTGTGACTATCATCATAATTTAAATGTATTTGTTTAGAAGAACTATCCACATTATAGATAACTCTCCTATCTTATGAATACAAGTTTATTTGTCTTAGAAGCTATGTCTCAAATATTATGGATAAATTGAAACAATTCAGCCTATTTACTTTCTCTTTGGGTATCAATCTAAAGGCTACGAAGTAAACACAGTACTTATTACTTGGGCACCTGTCTTGACGTAGGAATATATGAAATTGGAGCTAGGGGTTTTTCCAGTTGTTCCTATGAAAATGGGGCTGTAGCTCGTAGAGTTTCGATCTTATTTTCTCTTTCTTCCCTGCATGGCTATCCGTGTACTTATATTAATAAAGCAGGAATTTATAATAAAGTGTGTGTGACTCCCAAACCCAAAATAATTACTGTTATATTTCAATCATCCTAACTCTCTCGCGAAGGCTTGATGTGTTGCTCCGTATAGAGGGATACAAGCCATATATTGTCGAGTCACAATTCCTTGGTTCGACTCCCGTATTCAGGTGTCAATGATGAAGTATGCATAAATAATAGCTTTGGATAAAACAAAACATATATAATAGTATACATTGAAAGTGTTAACAGCTTGATGTATTGATAAAATATTCTTATGCGTGATATTAACGCAATATTTAATTACTTCAACTGTTTGCAGGAAATATAGAAGCTCTTTCTATTATATTTGTTGAATTTATTAAATAAAAAAATTTATAGTCCCTGTGGCATTACAAAACCCTAATTTGAGACAGTTATAAATTTATATTAATGTTTGATAGAAATATAAAATCGGTTAATTATTTTATCTGTGCTAAGGGAATTAATTAACACACAATCTCTAGATATTTAAAGCGTGTGTGCCTAAAATACACCTCAGGAATACCTTATATAAATATAAACATATTTCTTAGAGAAAGTTTTGATAAATATTACTAAAAAATAACTTATTATTCGTGACCCTGTAAAACTACTTTTATGTCTACAACGGTTCATGGTTATTGACTCACAAAAGCCAAGGTGTGATGGAGTTGAAGGTGTTGCAGATGACAACCCTGCACCTGATCGTAGTTTTAACGGCTACATCCCAATCTCTCTCTAGACCTGTAGGGTAGTTTTTCACTCTCCCTCCACGCAGCTTCCGGCTCACTTACTATCTCCGCGCGCATAATAAATAATAGTTTTGGCCGTTTTCACATTTCAACCCTGAGCAAATGATGCTATATCACTCATTTTATTATTCTGTCTCTCTCTCCCTCATTTGGTTCTACGAAGAGATAATTTCGAATCCCTGTCGCTCATGTGTACCGAGGCCTGTTTTCCCTCTCGTCATCCATGTCTTGTAGCCGACTAGACTGCAAAAGATGGGGAGGAAACAGGGTTTTGATCCCTGTCAGATGTATTGAGGCTGGGGGAACTACTAACTGACATTGAAAAGGGGTCTGAACGGAGGATTGAACCCCGGATCCCCTAACACTGTAGGTCCT
This sequence comes from Timema shepardi, assembly GCA_902151425.1. Classification (NCBI taxonomy): domain Eukaryota; kingdom Metazoa; phylum Arthropoda; class Insecta; order Phasmatodea; family Timematidae; genus Timema; species Timema shepardi. The sequence goes on from CABFVX010006992.1 coordinate 21,447, forward strand.
CCATTCACCCGGATGGGTAGTAAGACGCTGTGCGGGGTTTCCCACCCTCCCTCCACGTCATGGAAAATCATCAAAATTTATACGTTTTAAGCGATGTTCTACTTTTAGAATGCTTCAGCTCTTTGTGTTTTGAGTACTATAAATTAGACTGTATACCTTATTTTTTTTAAAGATGCCCAATGTTGAGTTGGAACTGTGTCGGCAACCCTGGATCCCCTAGCACCGAAGTCCGACACCCTAGACCACCAGATAACCAAACTGTCTAACGAGTTTTTTATTTCATTCACCGCCGGTTTTCCACCCTCCCTCCGCGCAGCTGAAGGTACATTCAAGCGAGGAGGCCCTTGTCCTTTAACACCTAATATGATTTCGGCACTAATTTTTATTACAGGCATAGGTAATTACGGGAAGCTTGAAGTTTGATTCCACGACAAGTTACTCGGGAAAATTGAGATACATTCCTTCTGGTACCCCCCTAGACCACCAGTTCACCAAACTGCCCAACGAGTTGTTTTTTTCATTCACCCTGGGTTTCCCACCCTACCTCCACGCAGATGAAGGTACATTGAAGATAGGAGACCCTTGTCCTTTAACACCTAATATGTTTTCTGCACTTATTTTTATTACAGGCATAGGTAATTAAGGGAAAGTCGGGGTTTGATTCCGTGGCAAGTGGCTACGCACAGGGTGTGTGTGTGTGTGTGTTATTTACAATTACATGTATACTTTATTAGAACAGATCGGGTAGTAAGACACGGTGCTAGACATGTTTAACATTACATGTCTACGTCCATGAGTTGTGCACGTTGAAATGATATTTAGGTGTAAATTACAACCAGAGGCCCGGTGCGACTCTGTGTGTGTGTGTGTGTCTTTTTCAAGACATCTCATTGATGTGTAGAGGTTCATTACCCTGTTGGACGGAAATGACCGGCTCTGGGAGGTGAGGGGGAAATTCCAGTGCCTGTGAGGTAATACCAGGGACCGCAACTGAATCACTGGCTATTCTTGGCTCATTAATGACCGGTAGGCGAATTTCAGTAGTCAATGAACGGCAGCCTACATGTTAATGACACTGAAATGAGCACAGCTAATGACCTTCACGGTTCGGGGGGGGGGATTTCCTGAGCAGCTTGAAGAGAGAGGGGGGGAGGTTGTCTCCGGGATGGGGTGAGAGACTTCTGGCTTTCTTGAGAGGCTTTCCGTGGAAAGAAGTGAAAGGGATAGCTCTGTCGAGCAATGACACAACACATCCCCCTGTTGCCTGTCAATGCGCGAGGGTTCTAAAACCGCAGCGCGCGTCCTCACTGATGCCCGTCAATACTCGTTATAACCCTCGACCGTTATAGCGTCATAACACAGCGCTAGCTATAGGTTCTAAGCTATGAATAAATACTCCAACACCTCTATCCTACAAATTAATTAATTAACAATCATTAATAATTAATAAGCACGAACCAACATGTCAGGGTTGGGAGCTGTAGTGGGGAGGTCAGGAGGAGGGGGAAAGTAGGTCTGGGGGTGGGGGAAGGAGGACGAGAGGGAGGGGAAAACCAACAGCCAATCAGAGAGCAAGGAGGCGTGGTCACGTGACCAGTTTCAACTAGTAAGGGCACTGTTTTAAGGCGCCCCACCAACTACTGTTTATTATTAATATATTTGTGTTTTATCGTAAGTATTTGATTGCTGAACATATTTATGTAAAATTATTATGATATAGATTCTTATTAAGAAATTTAGAGCCGTTCGCATTTTATAAATAATTTTCATTCTTTTCGTATTTCTTGTGTGGTTGGGTTCATAGAATTAATATTATTTGCAGTATTTACTACAAATACTTAAGTAATATTTACTATTTTATAATTACTTTAATATATTTATACTAAAATCTATTTGTATCTTTAACCAACAGGTTATTAAAAATGGGTGGATCAAAAAAAACTTAAATCAAAGAGTCAAGCAGATTCTTCTAAAGATTATAATACAAAGACACTGGAGCAAGCAGTACTATCAGTTTTAGAAGACAATTGGAGTATTTACAAAAGTTCTAAATTTTATGGTGTGCCATGGTCAACATTAAAAGACAATGTTTTTAAAGCAAGCAAGTCAACTAATTTTGATGGTGTGACTCTAAAAACATTCAACTTGGGAAAAGTTGGGTATCCTTTTGTTCTACGTTCAGAAGAGGAACCTCATCTTTGCAGCTACGCCATTAAAATGCAAGAACTTGGATTTGGTCTAACCACACTACAAATAAGAAAACTTGCTTATAATTTAGCAGATAAAAGTGGGAAAGCAGCTTTTTTCAATGTTGAAAACAAAGCAGCAGGAAAGAAGTGGTTCAAAGGTTTTCGTCAAAGATTCAATTTGACTCTGAGAAAGCCAGAAAATCTATTCGAGGTATCGTGCATCATGTGCCAACCCAGTTCTTATTCAAGAGTCTTACGATTGTTTAGAGAAGATAATCACTGAACATGGGCTTGCTGATTCACCACAAAGAATTTGAAACTGTGATGAGACAGGATTGACGTTTGTACCAGATTCTGGATCAAAGGTTGTCACAAGTGTTGGTAAAAAATATATCTACCGACGTGTTTATGCGAAACGAGGCACTACAACTACTGTCTTGGCTTGTGAAAATGCTGCTGAAAAAGTGGTCCTCTGTTAATTATATTCAAAGTTGTTCAAAATATTCCAGCTTTAAAAACAGGAGCACATTGTGATGCAACAGTTGGAGTGACTCCTAAAGGGTGGATAAATAGTGACTATTTTTTTAAAGGGCTAGAATCATTTAGTGACCTTCCTCCAGCAAGAGCGGTTTTGTTACTTATGGATTCTCACGCATCCCACTTATCACCAGAAGCACTTTAAATTGCTGAAAAAAATCAAATAATTGTAATGGCATTTCCTTCTCACACCACTCACCTACTTCAACCACTTGATGTTAGTGTTTTTGCTTCATTAAAAGCATCATGGAAAACTGAACTTAGAGGATCAAATGAAGAAAGATCCAGGAAAGACTCCCAGCAGATATGACTTTCATTCACTTTTCAATCCAGCCTATGAAAGAAGTTTTACCTCGCAAATCATCAGATCTGGTTTCAGGAAAAGTGGGATATATCCATTCAAGAGAAACTCTATTGCCCCTGAGGCAATTACTCATTCAGTAGTCACTGATCTCAATGTCACAAATGAAACCAACAATGAGTCGGGAGGTATGACTAAATTACTCTCGATAGGCCTACCCAGCTGTAGCAATTCAGTCCCACGCCAAACCAACAATAGAAGAAAACAATCCGTTAAAGTTCATACCGTTTCTCCATCAGCAAGTCAACCAAAACCGTCTACAAGTCAACTTAAGCCATGTTAAAGAACACACAGAAAAGAAGAGTCTAATGATGAGCAATATATTTGTTCGGTTTGTCAGAAAGATTACCAGTAAGACTTGGACCACAAAACAGGAGCAAAGTGGATAGAATGCTGCTTTTGTCTGCAGTGGTCCCATTACGGGTGTGAGGGTCTTCACATTGACTATGGTGAAGATGTTTTATGTGCTTAAATTGTGCAAATGACAGCTCAACTGATAATGAGTAGTGGAAAAAACTTCATTGTAACATACAACCTCCATAGTCAATAGTTTTACCAAGGTAATAAATATCCCGGTGTAAAGTTACTTGTCACTGAATAAGGAACTATGCATCACGGACTTAGGACACTTATCACGTAATAAGGACCTTGCTATATGTTTATAATAATAACAATGTATTTCAATACAAAAAAAAGGTTAATATTTTATAAACCACTAATAATAATTTCAAACTTTAAGTTACTTGAAATATTTTTTTTAGCTCAAATTTCATGGAAAAAAAATCATCTCAACCTGATATTATCACGAAATTAGGCTACTTTACCCTATATGCTCAGCCATAATTATGGACATTATTTTATACTTGATAAAGAAAAAAGTTAATATTAGTTTCATTCGATGTTATTTTTTTTAAATAAATAAGAAATTAGTGCTTGAAACCTTTTCTATACTTATTTTCCTTGAAACTTTTGGCTATAAAATCAAATAGTGTAATAATTAATGAGAATCATATCGTAATAATTAATAAGAATCATATCGTTTCTTCCACGGAAAATCAATTCGGGATCCAATAAATGACAAACACGTATTTTATGTTCAAATGAGAGAGGTGTCTCTGAGCATGTGCAAATCAGTCTTACATAGTGTGGCCAGCTTGCGTATGCAGTGTGCCGCAAGGACTCACGACCAAGTGTGCCGCAAGTACTCACGACCAAGTGTGCCGCAAGGACTCATGACCAAGTGTGCCACAAAGACTCACGACCAAGTGTGCCGCTAAGACTCACGACCAAGTGTGCTTCAAGAACTCACGACCAAGTGTGCCGCAAAGACTCACGACCAAATGTGCCACAAGGACTTATACCAAGTGTGCCGCAAGGACTCATGACCAAGTGTGCCTCAAGGACTCACGACCAAGTGTGCCGCAAGGACTCACGACCAAGTGTGCCGCAAGAACTCACGAACAAATGTGCCGCAAGGACTTACACCAAGTGTGACGCAAGGACTCACGACCAAGTGTGCCTCAAGGACTCACGACCAAGTGTGCCGCAAGGACTCACGACTAAGTGTGCCGCAAGGACTCACGACCAAGTGTGCTGCAAGGACTCACGACCAAGTGTGCCTCAAGGACTCACGACCAAGTGTGCCGCGGGAAAACCGAGTTTTAGAACCCCTGATATGAACTTCAAGGAGTGGATTCAGGGAATGCAAGTTAAGGGCAAGTTTTTGTAGTTTTTATTGCAAAATCATTTTGGACAAATTAAATAAAATATTGTTTGAATATAAACATAGAGTTTAGTTGTTTTTTTCACATGGTGGTATCAGAAGTTGTTGAATATATCTCATGAGCATTAATTAAAGAGTTTTTAAATTAGGAAAAAAGTTAGTTAATTTCAGAAAACCCTCGATAGATATTAAAACACCGTTACTACAATCATATGAAGAAATTTAAACATTATGTTCTACGGGAACAAATATTTATTTATTTTGGCAAAACATATTTTGCTATAAAAAATGCAAAATCAATGCCTCGGGTTTGCGTTCCAAACATCCCCACCTTAATGTACCCATACCCATACCCATACCCATACCCATAGTACTGGATTATGACAACGTCTCAAATATACCCTACCATCATGGGGATGATGGAATAGTAATTATATACCTATCAAATTATTAAAATTTAAATTAGTAACAGAAAATATCTCTGTTATGTACCAATTTTAAAGTACTTACCAAGAGTAAAATTGAATGTAAGGGTATCTCTGTGTAAACTTGCTTTCTATATAAATCTGGCCTAGTCTGTAAAGCAATCATTAAAAAGTTACTAGAAAAGTGAGTAATTTATTTATTTACCTCTGAAGTATATCTTGTAAATTTTACAAAGTCTTTAACTTCACTTGTGATTTATAAAATAAAATAAAGAAGTGAGTTGGAGGAACATAAAAATATTAGACAAGTATCAATATATCGTGAACAGGCTTTACGAAGGAATGAGAACCTGTAACTGAATTAGGAACCAAGGCCTACTCAGATGAAAGAAGGAGGTTTTTATTCAAAGAAGTTTTACAATCTAATTCAGATGTAACTCCTGTTCATTATCTGTAAGGGACCCTCTGAATTGTTTTAACACATTGGTAAAAATAAAACTGTTAAATATAGACCGCAGGAAACTGGTGAAGTATTTTAGTTAGAAAATAATTTATATTTTTGTTTGTTCACGTCTTAATAACTGTCCATCCACATGTTATATCAATGTGATAGGAATGGAACAGGCTCAATTTAAAGAGAATTTAAACTCATTTGTGTGTAGGAGGGTTGGAAATAATGTTTAAATATACCACCTTAGTAACTTACTACAAACTGGACTAGATGAATATTTGTTTTTATTAAAATGCTTTAAGTTTAAATAAGTTTTACAAATATAAAATTAAACTCAGCTTTAGAAAATTTATATGTTTAGATATATTTTAGGCTAATCTTGGTATCTTTAATAGAAGTTAACTAATGAAACATTCAGAAATATTTATATTGTCAACAAACAAATTGAAAACTAAATTTAATCTAAAAAATACACAATATCGAGTCCACTATTATTAATACATCTCTGAAAGAGGGAGAAGCTAAATTATTATTATATTCCAGGAATAAAATCCTGGACTCCAAGTTCTTTATACCGACACACTATTGATTGAATTAATATATCAGACAATAATATTTTTGATTATTTTTTAAACAATTTGAGATCAGGACATGAGCTATATTTTTATTTAAATGATGCCATTCTTATAAAAAAGCCAATAATATTATTATTTATTATTATTTTAACACCGCGTCTTACTACCCATTCGGATTATACGCCTTAAGTACTAATTACGCTAATGAATTAGTAATTGTGAAGGTTGAATTAGAGGAAGTGAGCCCACATTTTCGTGGAGGGAGAGAAAAAACCACTCCCAGTTCACCCGACCGGGACTCAAACCTTAATCTCCCCGTCCTCATCAGTCAAGCTCAAGCCAAGTACGCCCCCGAGGCAGGTAGCAAACAATAGAATACCATTAGCAATTAGATATAGTTTTGTGACTTGACTCCATCTGAATTGAAGCTAAATAAGCGGCTTAAAATGTTATTGCCAGAATTAAATTATGGTTCATTAAACAAAAACTCAAAAGAAAAAAATTCTGGCTTTTTGAAGAGCAGCCTCATTCCTTAGGCTATTAAGAGAAAAACAAACAAATGTCATATAAATATGATTTTAGACACGTACCGTCTTAATAAATTGAAATTTTATTGAAATTTAACCAGAGTGGTTGATAGCACAAAAAGTAAACATGATCAATAATGTAAAATTTGTTCAACTAGTTTTTATATCATTGAGTTACGTGTCTCGTGTGATATCTGATAACTTTGAAAGTAAAAATAAATGGTACGGAACTCCGCACGGACTTTCTCACGCCAATGTTAAAAAATTGAGATATTTACTAAAAAATCGTAACATATGTGAAACGAAATAATATACACTAGCAAACCCAAGCAAAAATGGTGATATACTTACCTTAAACATTTTTTGACTCCCGGATTTAGGTTTTATGATTTTCTTTTTAAAGAATTAAAGTCCTCACTAGTATATTTGGACCCAAAAACTAGAAGATCAATATTGGATCCCCAAGGGTCAATACTTCGTATTACAATTTTGACTTCCAGTTAAAGTTTTTGACACCTTATTAGAGGTTGCATATCTTATAGTTATCAACTTTTTATTTAATTGGTCATTTTAAACTTAGACCAATAAAAAAGGTTAATATTGAGTATTCAGCCTAAAATAATACATGTAGATCATTGCTGTACAAACATTTCCCCTACAAGGTTAAATAAAAAATAGCATTAACTTTTTGAGAGATTTAATTATCTAATTACTCTATGGAATTAGAGATTCATTGCATCTCTCTACGTCTAAAGCTCACAAAATTGGATTAATATATTTGCAATAACTAAAAAACTATTGATTTTATAAAGATATATTTCATATAAAAGCTTTTTAATTTTTATTAGCAGTTCAATTTTGTAATGATGAGCTATTTAGTATTTCAAATATTTGTGGAAATACGGAAATTTTCGCTTTTTTAAAGTAACCAAAAATTAATTTATATAGGAATATGAAAATAGTCATTTAATTTATAATCTGAGTCAACGTGTAAATATGTAAATATGAATTTTAATAAAATCGTTAAAGCCGATTTTGAGAACAGGTTTTTTTCTCTGTTCGCTCATCAAACCGGAACACCTATAGTCATTTTGCTGAAATATTGAGAGTAGCCATTTTGTTTGGAGAATTTAGAAATGTTTGAAAATGAAATTTATTAAAAATTGTTTGAGCCAATTTTGAGAAAATATAATGTTTCTCTTTTCACCCATCAGTAAACTACCCTTAAACAATTAGATATAGTTTTGTGACTTGACTCCATCTGAATTGAAGCTAAATAAGCGGCTTAAAATGTTATTGCCAGAATTAAATTATGATTCATTAAACAAAAACTCCAAGGAAAAAAATCTGGCTTTTTGAATAGCAGTCTCATTTCTTAGGATATTAAGAGGGAAAAAATCACATAAATATGATTCTAGACACGTACCGTCTTAATAAATTGATTTTCTATTGTTATTTAACCAGAGTGGTTGATAGCACAAAAAGTAAACGTGATCAATAATGTAAAATTTGTTCAACTAGTTTTTATATCATTGAGTTACGTGACTCGTGTGATATCTACTAACGTTGAAACTAAAAATAAATGGTACGGAACTCTGCATGAACTTTCTCACTCCAATGTTAAAAAATTGAGATATTTAGTCAAAACTCGTAATATATGTGAAACGAAATAATATACACTAGCAAACCCAAGCAAAAACAGTGATATACTTATGTTAAACATTTTTTGACTCCCGGATTTAGACTTTATGATTTTCTTTTCAAAGAATTAAAGTCCTCACTAGTACATTTGGACCCAAAAAATAGATAATCAATATTGGATTCCCAAGGGCCAATACTTCGTCCAAAATTTAGACTTCCAGTTAAAGTTTTTGACACTTTATTTAGAGGTTGCATATCTTATAGTTATCAACTTTTTATTAAATTACTCATTTAGACCAATAAAAAAGGATAATTTAAGTATTCAGCCTAAAATAATACAGTTATATCATTGCTGTACAAAAATTTCCCCTACGAGGTTAAAGAAAAAATAGCATTACATTTTGAGAGATTAATTATATAATTACTCTATGGAATTAGAATGTAAATATGAATTTTAATAAAATCGTTAAAGCCGATTTTGAGAACACATTTTTTCTATTCACTTTTTACTAATTTACTATTAATTTTAGGGTTGAACAGATACACAGATAGACGGAATTGCAAAAACCTCGTTATAGGGTTTGGGGGGTCATAAGCTTTCGATATCCATCAACATTTTGGGTTAGATTTTTTTTACGGTCAAAATACTTTACCTATAGTGTTATAAAATTAAAAAATATATATATTTGCGTATACCTTGAAAGTTATTGGTTTTATAAAAATATGTATATTATAAATAGATAGATATATTTATCAGTGATAAATAATTTTATATCTCAAAGAGTTACGGGGATATGATAAAAAAAATAGTTACCGCATCCCTTATAGTCATTTTGCTGAAATATTGAGAGTAGCCATTTTGTTTGGAGAATTTAGAAATGTTAGAAAATGAAATTTATTAAAAATTGTTTGAGCCAATTTTGAGAAAATATAATGTTTCTCTTTTCACCCATCAGTAAACTACCCTTAATTTTCGGGTTGGATATCCAATTCCAAAAAAACCTTGGGCCATCCCTATGAAAACTCTAGATACCAAGTTTTATTCTAATAGGTAAAATAGTGTAGTATCTTATTCGAGGTACAGACAGACAGACAGACAGACGGTGACTCAAAAACCTCTTTTTTTGGATTCGGGGGGTCATAAAACGTCAACATTCATCAAACTCTCGAGTTCGTTTGTTTTGACGATCACAATAATTTATATACCGGAAAGGTATCGAGAAAGTAAATATAACACCTAATTTAATATCCTATACACCACCTAACATTATCTAACTTTCTTTTTACACGCATTACTATTTCCACTCTCCAACCTATGGTCCAGGTCAGGTTTTATCTAAGGCATATAATTTTCCACTACCGGCCTGCTAGGCCTGTCGTAGCTTCATTACCTTTATGATCTAACTTAAGACTAGGACAGGTGCAAAAAACAGTCCCCGGCCGTTAATTTATTACTGTGAAAGGGTAGACCCACATTACATCAAAGATAAAGTTTTTGGTCATGCCCGCGGCCCTTAGATCAGTTAATAGGTAAGCTACCTACTGAGCTAAGTAGTCAGATTGAACTTTAGTCAACTATTTTTCACAAAGTAGTATCGACTTTACAAACATTATAAAAATAAAATATTCATTTTATGAGAATTATTAATATTGTAACGTGGGGCGCACGTGACCTGGGAGGATCACAGGCCGTTCACATGTGGACGTGTTAACCACTAGTTCTTTTAGAGATATTGGGGTATGCTGCCGACCAAACACGAATGAAAATGCCCACGGAATATTCAAAGTTTTAATTATTAATATTACCACTTATATACACACACTGATTATCTGTATTTCTAAATTAATTGTAACTAAACAAGTAATTAAGTAAAATAAAAAGAGCCTTAATCAAGTATGTAACTTAATAAACTAATAGAGCACATAGAGATATAAGTTAATTTAATAAACAAATTAACAACTATAAAACACCTAATAACTATTAACATATTTAAAAACAGTCACAATAATGTTCATAACACAGTGTCCACAAAAACAACAAATGCCACTTGTCTCACACACGATACACGGTGGTGACCCGCTATACACAAACGCCGGACTCGCTGGNTTGTCTCACACACGATACACGGTGGTGACCCGCTATACACAAACGCCGGACTCGCTGGTCCACTCCCGTGTCGTACACACTACCCCGGCACGCACCACACGAACACTGGACTCGCCGGTCCACTCCCGTGCAGTATACACTACTCCGGCACTCGCCACACGAACACTGGTTTCGCCGGTCCACACTCTCGCACTGGGAACTCCCGGACTCATCAGTCGCGAACCAAGAACTGAAATGAGGCTACCGCTGAGCATGTATTTATAGGTGTGGTGACAGCTGAGGGTCTGGAATCCTCCATTTCTAGATTAAAAGGATCCAGACGCCTCCAAACGTGTCTCTGTCCTCCCCCCCCACACCTCCTCGACCCTCTAATCCCCCAATCAAACGAGAAGGTCGCTGCCTACCCACTAGACAAGGAAGGAGACAGAGATAACAAGGAGCGCAGCCACAAGGGCCAACAACGAGAACACGCTGGTCCCGCTGTTAGACTCTAATCTTGTTACAATAGTGTCTATGATATTCTGAGTAATCCCTTTTTGTAGAAAGGTTAACATACCGTATACCCTTATTTTGATTGGAAGAAGAGTTTAGAAAATTAAAACATTGTTATTTGCAGCCAAAATTTATAAAATTTTACTATATTTTAATATAAAATTAATTTATAGGTATTGTTAAAAACTATCAAAAACTATAGTTGCAGATAGTGAGTTTATGTTTGAATGTACCGTAGTTTAACTAGATTAGTGTCTGACAGAGGGTCCGGGGCACTTTTCGCTGGCCACACTAACTACAATTGTTGTTCTCTACATCTTCCTTCTTGTTTAGGAAGTATGCAGCGGAAGTCTCACTTGGTTGGGTGATAAGAGGGGACAAGGGGGAGGAAAAGATGCGCAAATAGAAGAGTATAGGCTCACCTTCTTGGAAACAAGTACAGTGCCGTATCGTAGTCCTGTAGGGCCCGGAGTGGATCATATCATATTCTGAATATATAATCTCTTATAATTTTAATAATTGTACAAGTTTCATCAATAAGCTAACCACCGAGTCAAAGGTGGCTGCGTTAACTGATAGCTCATGATCTGAATAAAATCACACATTTGTAGCCGATGATTTCCGCACGACCATCATAGACTCTGCCTTAAGATATGAGTGAAGAATGGCCACGGGCTTGGAACGATTCCTGGATATCTCCGTGTTTAGAGCATTTGCGTAATAATCCAAAAGTCCTGGGTTCGATTCCCGCGTCTTTGTGTCATTTTTAAATTTTCAAAAAATTAAATGTATCGAAACTCAATTTTTTTTAATTGTATAGACTCTTTGGGGAATTTACTTTTATAGCTCTCTGCCGGAAGGCTTTTAACTACATAATCACCGTCTCGATCCATTCTGTTATAGGTATAGGGAATTACACCCTCTGTACTCCGTGGTTTGAGGTATGTGATCGAAAATGAGGATTTGCAACTCCAACAGTACTCTGGCTTGGTTTCATAGGGGAAATAAACACGCGTGCGGACCGGAACTAGACATATCCAATACACTGTATGGTTAAGAAATTATAACGGAAAAAATTAATTTGATTTTTGATAACATTTTGGGTTGGGGATAATATAATTTTGCGGTGGATTGGATGTGGCCCGTGGGCCGTAGTTTGGAGATCCCTGCCTTAGACCACTCAAACACTGAGTCGGGTGTTTAGGCATTAATACCAATAGTAAAAATATTCGCTAAAAATCTATCAAATAATTCCAGAATTTTTAGTCGATTAATTAAACAATGGAGAGGATGAATTATTTATATTGAATATATTGTATTTGACTTGTGTTGGTAAAAAGTCGAGTAGTTTATTTTACAGTACAATGTTAGGGCATTTTTGTTTTAAGGGGTGACAAAAAAAACTTCTTGAACAGTCTTTTACCATCATTATATCCAATAGAGGAGCCATAAATGGCATTGATGATGTCAGTTTCTTCAAGAAATTTTGAAGGAAGTTCCACATTAACATCGGTCAGGTTATATTTATTTCTCAGTTTCCTTTTTCCAATTTTTAGAATCAATTTATTAAAATCTTCCTTCCCATTTGATCTTATACTAGTCGACCGTTTCACTTCCATAAACAGATTCCACAGAGGAAAGTTATTGATGGAAGCTCTGGTGATATCCACTTTACTTCCCCAAGGAATGGCGGGAAGTGGGGGTTCTGAAGGTAGTCACCAACCAAAACCAACACATTTTTTCCAAGAGGTGTATTGATACCATCACCTGCTGTAGTAGGAGGCCATTACATTGGAGTTCATGGCACATCAGAATCATTGCTACATCAATTATGAGTGTTTCTTCCCTCAGTGTTTTTCCCTTCACTGTTTGCGGCATCTTTCTAGAGTTGGAAGTGTCTTTGATGCGGATTGGTAGTTGAAACCCACTGTGGACAGTTCTTCTTTCTTTTAATAAATCTGAGGCAATGCCTTTTGTTGGGAAAGGTAAAATATTCTCATTAATCCCCCGCACATATCTCACCAGTATGTTGTAAAAGTATGATTTGCCATTTCCTCCGGGCCGATTCAAAGATAGCAATGATATCTTTTTCTTTAACGTTTTCCTTTACATCAGCCATTTATATTTAAAAACCTCTTTCTGAAAGTCATTCAGATTTGTTATCCTTTCGTTAATTCCGGTGACTTTTTCATCCATGGGAAACTCCATATCCTAGCATTTCAACCCAGGACCTAGTAATGTGTTACTAGATGTTTTGGAGTTCCATTAAATCCTACACAGTGTCCATGTGTTGCCATCTATATTATAATATTTCGTTATATTCACCTTGAACCTTTTTCAACAAAGTCAAGACCTCTTTTGGAGAGTACGTAACACAAATAAATCGAGGATATAAA
>CABFVX010006993.1:0-33134 GCA_902151425.1 Timema shepardi
AGCCAGGTAGCAAGTAACGGTCGCCCCCACCCCTTATTTCCACATTCCAGTTACAGAGGTTGGTACGCTCACTGCACTCGCAAAATAGTCACTACATATATCCGTTACACTTAAATATCAACTCAAGTCAGAGCAGAGACTATAACAATAGAAAACAGTTAAACATTAACTAATTAAAGAGGCGCCTGAAGAGGGCTGGACAAAATAATACCACACGGGCCACTACTCTGCACAAGTAGCGTACCCACGAGCTGATAGCCGTACAAAAGTACAACAATATAAAGATGAGAGAGAGTCAAAGACCTAACAAGGTTATGGAACAAAGCTATAGCTAACCTGATTTCCACCATTTTTAGATAAAAAGATTTAACCTAACCTGAACCTGGACATACAGTGTAGGGCGTCTGGTTATTGCCAAGGTATTTATGATTATGTCTTTTGAAGATAGAAAAACCAATCAAAAACTATGACATTCAAAACCACATATTATGGACATAGCAAAACAGAGCATAAGCCCAGACATTCTAAACTATGTATTATGGACGTATAAAAACAAGTCAGAAAAACTGACATACCAAATTATGTCTTATTGACATAGTAAAAATTAGTCAAATTTCTGACATTAGAAACTATGTTTTATGGATATAGTAAAACATATCACGAAGACCCTATCAAGGATTACTAGATTAGGTTCTCATAGTAATAAACTTTACTTTATCTGCGCCGAGGAAAGGGAGACCAATGCCTCAAACATCGTGATCACCGCTTGTTTAGTCCACTGGAACTCGTTTAACTTCTAGGATGTCCTCCGACGAATCGTTACAATATAATACAAAATGTGAAGCGAGGGATGGTGGTTGTATACAAGATGCACTGACGTATTAGGGAAAGGACATCAACAAGGATAAGGGAGTGGTTATTTCCTAAAAATGAGCAAAAAAACAACTAGCGCTAGGAGACGGCTGCTGAGGACATCACAGGGAAGCGACTCGTCATTACTGTCAAGTCTGGCCAGAGTGTAATATGCCTGTGTGTTGAACTTACTTCAGGAAGTTTTGAACAGTCAACTGGGGCACTTTCTTCGAGATTGGGCGTTTCCAGCAACACGACTTCACACTGAGCTTATATCTATCACACATTATTAGAATTTATTAGTTCTTGGATTTATTGTGATAATATTATAAAAGGTATTTGAGTGTAAGTGCTAGCGGGCAGTTAGCACATTACTGTTTTATTAATTAAATTTTGATTAAAAGTTAAGATAATCACGACCATTGTTGTAACGTGTGTCTTACATAGTTTATGTGTAGTACATTTTTTTAAGGTCCACATTGGTACTCATATGAAAAATATTATATATTACTTTTTCTCATAAAATTAGATCCGCACCTCAATGAACAAAATCAATTTAGTGTTCTAATCTTAGAAATGGCGAGCATAGTAACGTATACTTATTATACTATGTTGAGGATTAAAAAAAAAGTCATTATACTTTAAAGGACTCATTTATAAAACCAATTAACCCAGTTATTAGATACAAGGTCATGCACATAACCAGAAATTGTATCGAGATACGATTAAGGTACTATTCATAACAAATGTACCATCATTTGACAACAACCAATTTGGGATCAATCATTCATTATTTTAGCACCACGTCTTACAACCTATTTGGGTTGTACTCTTATGTACTAATTACGCTTATGGTTTTAGAGTTGAGGAAGGTTATATTTAGATGAAAATTACCCGCTTTCTGTGGAGGTAGAATATAAAGCCATTTCAAAATAAAAAAACTTACTAAACTTGACCGAGACTTGAACCTCAATCTTCCCGTCATAGGTGGTCTAGACTATTGCAAGAGTAATGTCTTAGACCATGCAGAAACCAAAAGAGGTTTTCTAGATCTTAATTTTTAAATTTTTATTAATTAAAAAATGGAATTAAACGTTTTCATTGGTCTCAATTCCAATATTTCCTAATGAAGACTACACTATGATGCGACGCCTGATTCGAACCGTATTATCTAATTGCGATAGTTATATTACACGTTTTTATGGAGTGAGTGTGGCTCTTAATGATAACTACCCATTGATGTCGGTCGGGTAACTGGGGGTGGTTTTTCCTACATGGTTTTCCACTCTCCCACCACATAAATGTGGTTTCACTTCCTTTAATTCAACCTTACCAATTCCTAACCCATTAGCGTAATTAGTACTTGAAGCGTATAACCGGACGGGTAGTAAGACGTGGTGCTAAATAGTAATAATAATAACAATAATAATAATACCCATTTATGATAAAACTGTACTTGAGTCATTTATACATGACATATTATTACTAACATTTACCAAACAGTATTAATATAACTTTATCCTGAGAAACCGAAGTCAGTTTTTGTGGTGCTGGGGGGGGGGNGGGAGGGATGTGTTGAGTAGGATGGGTGAGGATTAAAAACCAAAATTAATCGAGGCTGAAGAAAAATGGCTGACAAACAACATGGATATTAGTTGGCAATCCTCTTACATGAAGTCCCTTTCATGACGGGATTAGCTGAACAAATCCCTTACATTTGAATGTTAGAGGTTCGTTTATAAAGGGTTAGAAATATCACTGCTTTGTTATCAGAAGGTTTTGCTTCATCCTTACCCTATTTGTGTGTGTGGGTGTATGTGTATGTGTGTGCTTGTGGTTGGTTTCGCAAAGATTCAAATCCATTGAAAATATATAAAATAATAGCATTAATTCATATATTCATTGAAGTAACTAGCTTACACAATTAAACAAAAGACACTCATAAAGTTATGTTTTAAATGTTTATTCGAAATTTCTAACTAATTTAGGATTTATTTTCAATGAATGAGTTTTGCGTTTCTTTTATGTGATAGGCATTATGTGATGGGGGATACATTTCTGAAAGATACGCATTTCTCGAATCTGTAAATTTTTGTTCTAATATTATAATCAATCAAGTTTCAATTCATAGAGAACCATTCATGGTCTTAAAAAGTTTGCTATTTATAAATGTTTGTCTTTAGACATGTAAAACGTTTTGAGGTATTTATGTAAAGTTGTTAGTAATAATAAACAATAATATAATATAGGATATTTTTAACTTTAGTAAGTATTTCAAAAGAATAAGCTTGGAAATAACCAACACTAATTAATAGTTATTAACTAAAAGGAACGTCAATATTTTGCTTTTATCCGTTTTTTATTATTTCATTCTTATACTGATAATATTTAATATAGTCTATATAATTTTAAAAAGGTAATGTAAACAGTATTTAGTGAAGTAAATGAACCAATATTTAATGTATGTCAATTAAAATATTTAACAGCTATTTTGATGTATGTTACTATAATTTATTATTAGGTGTTCTGTCTTTATACAGATATGAGTGAGATATGTTACTATATCCTAATTGAGCCCTCCAGCACGTGCTATTAGCAACTAACTGCTATTGATAAATAGTGAATCTTTCGCTTATATCCTTGTTTGAAGTCATTTATTAGGTATTTTACATTCGCTATAAATACGGTTCTTTTATCCCTTACACATTTCCTTCCATGATATATCTCAATAAGATATTTATTCTCATAATGTGACCATCCAGTGGGACTTTTATTCGTAAAACCACCTGCAGAATAGTAAACATTATCATTTTCTTATTGTTTTACAATTATTTTACCGGTTGTTCTCTATGGAAATGAAACGTGTCATCTTACCTTACATGACGATAAAAACAATTAGGCTGTTCAAAAACAAGATGCTTGAAAATGTATTTAATCCGAAAAATGAGGAGGCTACTGGGGGTGGGGGGGTGGAGAAGGTTACATATTTATTAGTAACATACCCTGTACTAATCACGATACATTGTTAGGATAATTAAGTCTCGTAGATTACGGTGGGCAGGACATGCAGTGTGAAAGAAAAAAGTCATGGTACTGAATGGTAAACCCAACGAGAAGAGACAGTTTTGAAGACCTAGACGCAAATAGAAGGATAACACTAGGAAGGATCTGAAAGAGATAGGGTGTGATGAGATGGACATGATAAAACTAGCACGAGATAGGGATAGGGTGTGATGAGATGGACATGATAAAACTAGCTCGAGATAGGGATAGGGTGTGATGAGGTGGACTGGATGGAACTAGCTCGAGATAGGGATAGGGTGTAATGAGGTGGACTGGATGGAACTAGCTCGAGATAGGGATAGGGTGTAATGAGGTGGACTGGATGGAACTAGCTCGAGATAGGGATAGGGTGTAATGAGGTGGACTGGATGGAACTAGCTCGAGATAGGGATAGGGTGTAATGAGATGGACATGATAAAACTAGCTCGAGATAGGTATAGGGTGTAATGAGGTGGACTGGATGGAACTAGCTCTAGATAGGGATAGATAGAGTATTGTTGTAAGTGCGGCAATGAACTTTGTGTGTAGATAGCTACGATGAGGCAGAAATTGGACCAACCCAACTAAAATATATTTTCTTTTGGTCAACCAATATTTATTAGATTGGTTAAGAAGCTCAAGGGCTATCAGATAAAACACATATATTAGATGAATTAGTCACATAAAAAAGCCTAAAATAAGAAAAATATTATTATTAATATCATCATCGTTTCTTACTAGCCGTTCCGGTTGTACGATAATGTGTAATGGTAGGGTGATTGTGAGATGAAATGGAGGACCTACAGTTTAACGTGGGATCCAAACCACGGTGGAGGCCTAGGCATTCCCCACATTCACAAGTTGTGATTAATACACGTCTCATCAGAGGTGAAGGAAGGGTTTGGCAATCAGATAATTCTTCTTCGTGGTCAAGGATTGAACCCCAAACCCCCACCACAGAAGTCTGACATCTTAACCCTAGACCCCCAAGTCACCAAGAAAAAAATTATCGAACATTCATTGTCAATTTTAGTGATGGAAGAAATAAAAAACACTTGAAAATATATTTATACTATCAATCCTTTAGTGTATAGATCCTATAAACTTTATATTAGTAATTAGATTCTCCAATAAATTAAATAAATTGAGTTTTAAGATGACGTTAATAGAGAATATACAAAAATTTAATGATAAAAAAAACCACAATAATGAATGGGAAGTCACTCTTTCTTTACTACTTTCAACATTTATTTATGTTAATTTATAAAAGCCCGGGAACTAACATTTCTTTTCAGGTATTTTTTAAAACTATTAAACCATTTACCCTGTAATATGACAAACAAATCTTACCTTGTAGGGTTTCAATATGTCGCAGCTTTTAAGATATATACCCTGATTTTTGTTGGAAGAACAGTAGAGAAAATCAAAACATATTTCTTTGCGGCCAACATTGATAATATTTTCTTATATTATTTGTGCTATTTGATAGGTATTGATAATATATATCAAAATTGATATCTGCAGATGACATGACTTTATGTATGAATATATTAACATTGTTTTAGTAACTTTAGTAACTAACTTCTACTGTTCTTCCTACCAAAATCATACTATAGTCATATGGTGATCGGTCAAGGTAATACTGATACTTTTAAAGTTAAACTGAGCAGCACATATATGCACTTTCTACATTATTTTTACCACATTGTTTTACTATTAATCTAGGATATACACATTTAAATACGCTAAAGGGGTAAGGGTGAGTAAGGTACTATTCATAGCAAATGTACCATCATTTGTCCATGACAATAGTGTAAAATCATTCAGTATAAACGCCCTCTGTACCCTTAACCAGTATTCATCCCCATATCATCCCATCTAGTGGAAACCAAGCTATGCGAGTTTGACGTTTAGTCTGCGTTACCACCGATGTATAATAACCACAATTACAAATATAATTATATAATAGTGTGTTGAATTCCCCAAACTACCTGATCCCTTGAAACGCCCAGTGTGTTGTATTGGATAGCGAGGAAGGGTTGGAAAAGGGCTGTAAATAATATTCCTCATGGCTTTAATACCATAGCTGCAACATGTCTGGGTATAAATTCAGCTACCAGCTTAGCTTCCTACATTATGGTAATTGTGTGTGTTTTGGCGGGGAGATGGGTTGATGTAGGTAGGAGGGGTTAGTAACACTTAGTAATCCTCTTTGGTTTGTTTCTGCCTGGGGGTTATTTTCAAATCTCTCTATATACATATAATTAAACTAAACAGATCCTCTCTTGTCTCATCTTTTTTTTATGTTTTCTATGGGCGTACTCTGTGTTTTCATAGTGTTTCACTGTGAGGTTTGTTGAAAATGTTTGTTTCTGTTGGGAGATTATTTGTTAGAGACTAGACTAATTAGTATAAAAGGTTATACATCGATTAAATACTGTTGTAAATAGACCTTTGCAATTATAAGGGCGGCAATTAACCATTTATGTTTCATCATAATTTCATCAGAGATTTTTTTTTAAAGTATCGCATCATATTTTACATAATATGGCTTTATTATGTACTAGGTCAAAGGTAAAAGCCATTGTTATTGTTATAAAAATGTTTTCCCACCCTGTATTTTAAATTTTATTAATTACAAGAGAATCAAATAAACATGAAATATTCATATTTATTTAATATTTCTTGGTCATTTTCTTTCAAGTTACTGGATTCATAGAGATCAACATGCGTTTTGAAGAAGTTGAAAGATTCATATATATGATCAATGCACTGTAAAATAATTATAAAGTTCAAGAGAAAGAATGAAAAACGGAGAGTATACAACACAATTATTCTACCCGTGAATGTGAAGCGTAGTCTCTCATTCTGTGACATGATATTGTATTATAATAATAATATTTAGCACCGCGTCCAACTAGCCGTTCGGGTTATACGCTTTTAAGTACTAAATACGCTAATGGATTAGGAATTGGAAAGGTTGAATTAGAGGAAGTGAACCCGCATTTGCGCGGAGGGAGAGTGAAAAACCATTTAAGAAAAACCACCCACAGTTCACCCGACCAATATTCGAAACTCGATCTCCCCGTGCTCAGCAGTCGAGCTCAACACGACTAGCGCGTTAGCCAACTACGCCACCGAGGTGGGTGACAATATATTAAATTGATAGACTATTTGAACAAAGTACTGAAAAGTATGTTCGGATCCAAAAGGAATTAAATCTAAACTTTCTCGCAACTAAAAGATCATATTAGGCTGGTGGTGCATTCACCGCAAGGGGATAATAATTATTGGTACGACGCCATCTTACAAACTTTCTGTTATTGTTTATTATGGATTGAAATAAAATTTTCAGAAATAGGTTTAGAGTAAACGACCGTATGAGTTAGTTATCCTCATAAAAACAAACAAATAATCTTGTTAATCATAGTAAAAACTATCTATTTATACACTTTAATCCGAATTGTTCAAATTCTTCCAATAAATTTAAAAAAATAAACAACTCGTCATGTTTAATCCAACCGTAAAATATTTTATTTGTAAAATAAAAATATATTCTTTTTAATCATGAAAAATAATTCCCAGATACTCATTTATTCAAAGTAAATCTCCAAAAAAATTTCAAACTTTTTATAATTTGTTGCATTAAACTAGTAAATATACACATATTATTGACCATGTAAAATAGTTACCTGAGCTCTTTTTCCCTAAAAGATCAAATTTTACTAAAATCAACAGCTAACAGGGAGCTTCTATAACAAATTATTTTTTGTAGAAATATAAATACATAGGGCCTATACACTATATAAAAAAAATTAATCACCAACCCTACCTATGAGGCATGCCTTACTTTCAAATATAGCCCTATACATTCAAAACTTGTATCTATAAATATAAAACAATAACTAAATAAACATTTAATATTCAATTTAACAATTTAAATTTAATATAACAAAATTAATATGTTTGAATTAAAAAAGAAAAAAGTATTATCTGAAGTTTCCAAATAATAGCAAGAATTCAACTGAAAAGATAGTCCTCATAAAGATGCATTCACTGCATTATATTGTTACTGTTGATAGCTTTATGTCTTTAGTAGTAATAAAATGAATGTATTAAAAAACATATTCTGGTAATGTTTGAGAATATCTCCTTTAGAATCTAAGTCAAAACTAATGTCTTCAGATGACAAAATTTACTAGTGGGTGATAAAATGTTCAGGTCTCACCAATATTGAAACTTTCAGCTCTCAAAGGGAAAATATTAGGTTAAGAAATGTTTACAAATTCTTACCTTTATATACTCGTAATATAGATTTCTAATAATTATATGTTAAACTGTCACTTGAGGAATTTGCCAACCTTTGAAAACACAACAAATATTTTCTAATTGAGATTTCACCCCTTATTTGAGGGTTTTTAAAACTCTTGGTAATGGATGACCACCAAGCTGTTAAAAAAAAACTATTACCTAAATCTATTTTTAAAATGTTCTAAGTTCAAACATTTCAAAAGAATTTCTACTAAGGCAATAAACTATAATAACATATTTGGAAATAATCCCGATAATTAATATTAACATTAATCAAATTTAACAATATTGTTTAATATACCAGGTACATATAAAAAAACAGAAATTTTCTCAAGAAACAATACAATAGGTTAAGTCATAGAATAATACAGTATTAAGATTATTAACGTCATAGAGACTTTGAAATATCCGTGAATAAATCAGTTGTTCTTAAATAACATTTTAATAATTATTACACCCGACTAACTTCAATGTCTTGATTGTGCCAGCATAGCAAATAATAGCTATTTATTATTATTATTATTATTATTTAGTACCTAATATAGTTCCGAAAATGACCGCTAAAAGTCGAGCGTTTCTTCTTTCTCTATCTGAATATTCGACCATAGTATTTCACTCAAAAATTATGGAGCCAAACAGAGCCGAAATAAATGAAAGATATCAGAATGTATAGAAATTAAGTAAGTAAGATGATTTTATAATATAATATACTTAGATATTAAGAAAGAGTTACCAGAAATAACATCAATATACATGTATATATTGTTATATATTATACCTTTAATCATATAGATCTTGGCTACATACAGGCATATTGATACTGGGAAGTGTTTGATATAACAAATAAATCTGTATCCTATAGCCTAATTGTTTTTTTGAGGGAAATTCCTTTAAGGGTAGTTTACTGATGACTGTTTATTATTAATTTGATTATTTAAAAAAATTACTAGCGATTTGGTTCAAAATGGATATCTAGTAGATATTTCACATTATAGTTAATTATTATAAAATAAGTATACTAACTTACATTTCTAAAGTCTAACGGTTGCAGTTTTTAGCTATCAATATAAAATCGACACATGATACATCAACGGGACGGCAAGTAATTTGAAAATATGTAAAGAAACTCAAAGGGACTTACGAGCGCGACGACTCCTGGTCTCGACTCACTACATCATGCGTGGGGAGATTGATGAAGGACGTTTTGTGTCGATTGCTACGCTTGAGGAGGGGAGTGGCGATGTAAATCTACTGATTAATGATCACCATTTCATCTGTTTTTGTGTTGACAAGGCTCTGATGGGTGCATGCAGGGGTCAATTGCCAATTGAGTCAGGATGACATTTACAGATTGGGTCTTCTAATTTAAGAAACTTAAGGGGGATATTGACGTCATTCCTTCGCGTCTCCTCTAAGTCATGGGGAAAAGGAGAATCTCTCCTTCATAGTTAGTGGACAATACTTATTACGAGCCTGTTTGACAAAAGCTTCTTGCTGGGTGGGAAAGATTAGTGATTAGGTATGGTTGTTTTCTCTAATATATAAATATAATTATATGGATCTATCGAAAGCTATAATATATTGCTAAAATTAGATCAACAAATCGGTTGTTTCCACTTTATTGAACTATAATGGTCTGGAGAAATTGGAATGGTGGTTTTAAGATTGCTCTTCTTTAATGACATTTTTCGCCACATTTCACTTTTTATTGTTTTATTAAGATGTTGGAATAACATTTGTCTTAAATAAAAAAAGTTAGGATGGATTTGTAAGAACATCTAGCCCCGTCTAATTTGGTATTTGTAAGAACATCTAGCCCCGTCTAATTTGGTCTTTGTAAGAACATCTATCACCGTCTAATTTGGTCTTTGTAAGAACATCTGTCACCGTCTAATTTGGTCTTTGTAAGAACATCTATCCCCGTCTAATTTGGTATTTGTAAGACCACCTAGCCACCTCTGCTTCTTTTCTCCCACATGCTAGTTTCTTAATATCGAACTAATGAGCAACATGAGCATAGTGGCATTAGAGGATAAACTTTTTTTTTAAATGAAGATAAAAGTTGTAATTAAATTCCAGGACTCCTTTGACCGATATTCAACAAATGTTGAAGAACAATTTGAATAAAACTAAAATCTATGTTTGTTCTCAAGCAATATTGAGTTTATTTTGACAAAAAAAAGTTTTAATATAAAAACTGCAAAAATACTGATCTTTTCTCGCGTCACCTGCATCTCCGCCTTAAATATTTATCTTATATCAAAAACTAAATCCACCTTTCTAGTGAATTATTTTCTTATAAATATTATAAGAAAGCGTAACTAGTTATAAACAATGGAAACCATTAAACTTTAACCTCAAAGTCTTATAGAATAGTATCCAGCCCTATGCCCCCCATACAAGTGCTAAGAGTTTGCCAAATTAGCTAACGAGACCACCACATTCATTGACATTAATTTCCCCTGGGGGATCCCTACTCTGTATCTAATGTTCCCTCTGTCTATTCGAAGTGCCACTTCTCTCATAATACTCTACTTCTGGGATGTGTGGTTGGTGAAACTTGTATCGATATCAGGGGACCGCGTGCCATTCCCAGGAGCTGGACCGATGAATGAGTTTGTACCAACAGTGTTTTCTTAATTCACTCAAGTGTCCACGTTCCAAGTAGCTCGTATCGGGTTGGCACAGGGTCTAAGGCTTCCGTCACACGTCCAACAAAAACAAAGAGCTGGATCCTCTCGAGTCGTGCGGTAATTCTTACGATAACAGATCCGTGTGTGGACTCCTGATGCTTGGAAAAACAGATTGAAGACAGATGATAAGGTTATTTTATTTTATATTTCTTCTTCTAAGACAACATCTCGAAGGTTGGTTTGATGTGATTTACATTCATCCAGTGCTGTACATGCAGTCAGACCCTCGGTTGGTCAGTGCTAACCAAACCATCTGGTAGAAATCCCAAGTAATAGGGGATTTTAGTAAGTGTTGGTGTTCATGTTTCCCTTCCACAATTAATTTGTACGAGCGAGCGTAGAAAAACCTACCAATCTTGCCGGGGAAGGTATTTACAGGTGGCGAACATGCCACAATCTACATAAGACCGAAGGTTTTACTTCCCCTTCGAAGGAAGTTGTGTTACAGATTTTTATCGCTCAAGAAAAATCCGTTAACCCAGTCTGGGCTTAAACCCATGATAATTGGATCCTGAAGCGATCACTCTACTCCAATACCACCAAAATTGACATTTTATGGTTGATAAATGTGCATTTAAGATTAATGTCCACACCGAATGTTTTCAAATAAAAGTGCAGTTTGTATGAGACTACTTAATTCATTATTATAAATCCTTCCCACCTTACTATTTATTTTTAAATCTCCTCACAAGAATCAACGAAGCTGTCTACTTTTCTCAGCCTCTACAGCGCATGAGCATTGATTTGAGTTGGTTTCCTTAGACAACTCTATTGAGTCTCTGGTGTAGAAGCTGCTGGATGGAACGGATCAAGCTGAACAATATTGAACTAAAGCAGAGAGAATCGCGTTAATGCCACTGAATCTTTGTGATTTATCTTAGAGCTATTCACGTGATTATAATCTTTGACTGTTTCTCAGTAAACATTTGAATCTATGATAAGGCATCATTATCGTCTAGTTTAGTTTGGTGTTCATATCTCAGCTGGATGCATTGATTTTATTTTTTATAAATTGGTATCCCCCTCTACCCTTTGCATCTATACTCAATTAGTGTAAATACACGGATAACTTGAAGGGATACTAAGATGTGGTGGATACCAATAAAATGTATTAAGCTCTTCCTAGTTATCTCATGTATCTATATCTAAGAGAGTTTTATATTCTTAATTATCTTTGGTAATACCACGAATTAAGTTAATTATGAACCCACTTCGGTGGCCGCATGGTCTAACGAGATACTCTTGCAGTAGGCTAGACTGCGGATGGCAGGGGAGACTGAGGTTCGAATCTTGGTCGGGTGTACTGAAGAGTGTTTTTCCTAAAATTGTTTTCCACTACACCCTCCACGCAAATGTGGGTGTACTTCCTCTGAATGTAACCATACAAATCCCTAACCTAATAGTGTAATTAGAACAAGTGGTAGTAAGTCGCGGTGCTAAAAAGAAATTTAATGATGGTGTGTTTTATTTGGAAATTAGTAAATAAATGTTATTCTAGTTCTTACTTTATATCATTATATTATGTAATACATACGCTTATATATTATATAATATTCTTTATCAATAATAACAAAACTATTTTGGGTCGTCATGTTTTAACTCTAAAGTATTACAAAGTCTTGGCTGATGTGACACATAAGTGGAAAAAAAGACACTGTTCTCAACATTATGGCTTATATTAGTGATTTATCAGAAAAAATAACATTAATTAAACTTAATGGAAGGATAACAAATATATATATACTTCAATAAATAGCAAACAATGAAACTTTGACCACCTTAAATCATTCAGTAGCGTGTCTGTATACTCAGGTTAAGGTCCTGAGTTAATCTCGTGGCATAGCCGTAAAATTTATCATTGATGATTTTGAAATATTGTTCTAGAGGGAAGTTAGTTTGTAAGACACAGCCCCCCAGCCATTAATTTGTCACTGGAAAAAGGGAAACACAAATTTATTTGATGGTACATTTTTTGTAAATGTCGGGAATTAAACCCGGAACCTCTAGTTAAGTAGACAGAAACACTACCGACTGGTGTCAGAAAAAACGCAAATTATATAATTTTTATGATAAAGAATAGTTACGTATCCCTGTTGGTCCTCACACCACAGTTTGTAAACTGATGGCTCAGAGATAGTATTGCCTTATCTCCAGCGCTGTTCCTAGCGGCTATCCGATGTTTTCTGAACATACCTCTCTGGGCGGAGTCGTGCCTGCACGCTTGTTGCCTTAACTGGCGGCAGACATTATCTCTGATTAGAGATTCTTAAATTATCCCCACAGTCCCATGTTTTATACTGAGATGGGCTCCGAGATAAGACGAGGCCTCAACCAGGACAAGAAGCCAAATTACCTTCTCCATCGAGGAAAACAACAGTGCCTCGAACATTGTTTTCCCATCGCTATCAGCGGAGAAGACCTTAAGAACCCACGAATAAAGCTCGCAGATGTAGTCGGGTCGTTAAATGCGTTAAGAAACACTTAGTACTAGGTAACTGCTAATTTTAATCACTATATATTTGGATTAATTACTCTCATAACGTTTCGTATTAGTTTTTAAAAAATTCTCTACTTTCAAGCCAAATATCATTTAAAATGGTGTATTTTTTATATTTAGTTTAAAATTTTATTTTAAAAGGTCAAATAAAATTCAGCAAAAAATAAGGTCATTATTAATAATACAAATATTTTGTGTGAGATTCACTTAAGAACCTTGTAATTAAATCAAAGTTCAAAACCATTTTGAGGTGAATCCAGATTCTATTAAACTTAGTTAATAACAATAATATAGTTATATAAACTGAATATATCCAGCATTAACTTTTTTTATAATTTTAATGGGGAAAATCTGTGCTTTGTTTATTTTACCAAATTTACAAAATTATTGCGACAGTACCTGATATGTATTGTCTAAAAGTAAGTTTCTTCATTTTGTACAGCATTGCTAATAGTGACTTAATATGGTTTACTTAACAATAGTTAAATATTTAAGATTGAGTTTACAATGGCTTAAAATTTCCTCTGCCCCACCCCCCTTCAATATTATTCAAAGTATTATGGTGTAAATTAGTTTTTTACCGAAAGTAAAACCAGCCCTAAGACAATCATGGAAAGACAGATTGAGTCGAGAGGTTGAGCTATTATAATAATTGAGAATAGTTATATATTTTCTAAATCTAAAGAGCAATATATAAATTCAGTCATATGAAGAGTTTCTATCCAATCTTAAAAATAATCCCATGGTCTGTTTTATCCATTCAGTGAGAGTTGGAATACGTTATTGGATGGAATAGTCTTCTAAATGTTGTACTTCCATCATGTTGTCTTAACGCAACATTTATAATATCAGAGATAAAATTAATAGTTAAATTCAGTGCAAAATAGCAGCTTGTGCACGAGAATCAAACTCAACTAAATGGCGAGCGAAAACAAGTAGATCCGTTAGATGTACAGATTTAACCACCGAAGATGAACCGGTGCCTGTGGATCATTGTGGATGCACCCTGGCCCATTCTCAGTGTGTTTCTGCACCGGGTCTGGAGATATTTACTATCAAGGACCATTTCCGGAAGCTTGCGCTGTCCTTCTACGTCAAGCCTTCCGGTACCACATACCCTCTCATCAAGGAGTTTGGCAAATACGTCGTCGACTCTGGATGGTGCCACCCACGTGACAAAGATATGCTCGAATAAGTGAGATGTGTAAACCAGTGGTTAGTGGGAGGCTCTCACCCAGNCCTCCCACCCCCCCCCCCCCCCCCCATGGAGTAGTGTCTCTTCAGGTAGCTCTAGAAACTCTTAATCGGTTTACCACACTTTTTTTGCCCCCTACTAATATTAATATGTATTTCCTCTTGTTACAGAATCTTCGCGAAAGGCCCCAACCCATTATTAGTTCCACAAATAGCGCGGAGTGACCAGTTGGTCGGTAAATGTTGAAATTTTCTCTCATGCTCCCCTTGAAGGAGCATCAGAGTATTCCATTCACGGTAGGAATTGACTTCTAGTAAAGTAAAGTAAAATGAATACCCATACATTGAAGTATTAATAGTAAAATGGGTGCCCATTTATTTAGCCTATATAAAATAGTAAAATGGGTATCAGTACAAGTGGGCCTTGGAAGTAGTCAAACTTACCAGTAATGAACACGAGTAAGACAAAAATAATAAAACACACATTGGTTAAAGTCAGTCCTGACATTTCTGGGCGTAAAAGGTGGTAATTATATCTCGCTCAGCTCATCTTGTTTTACTTATGAGAGAACTAAGCCTTTGATCATTAAAATGTGAGAAACAGACCTTAGCTTTGATCTTGGCTAGTGTTAAGCGTTAAAGAAGCAAAAGTCTCCAAGACTCGCATTATGATCTTTCAACAAGTGTGAAATTCACCATAGTTGAAATCATGGTAAAAAGCATATTGAAACATTATTAAAGTTGATTGTGTGTTTTAAAATGTATTGAACCACTTGAAAGAACGAATACAAAATATATAATTTGATCCTTTTTTTTTACTAATTAATATATAAATGTACACAAAGCAACCTAATTAAGGTATAATGACTGTTTGCTTAAACTTACATTATTCATGGTGAAAATAATTATGTTCACAAAGTTATGATACGCTTAAAAATGATCGGCTGAAAACTAATATTTTATAGCTAATAACTGCACCTTTTGGTCATTTACCCAACCATCCCGAATAATTTAGGTGTACGGTAGGAGGGTAAAAGGGACTATTTCCTTCATAATCTTAAAGGGGATGGAATGAAACATAAGTTAAAAGTCCGTATTACTACAGTTTGAAAATACAAATCTTTTTCCCCGAAAATAAATCAAATATTCCACACGAAGTATTTGTTTATTTAATTTTAGTATTGCGTCTTACTACCCGTTTGGGGTGTATGCATATGCGATAATTACGATAATGTATTATGTTTGATGAAGCTAGAATTTAGAAGATGTGTACCTGCATTTACTAGGTTGGAAAAAGGAAATGTATTTAAGAAAAAAACCAAAAGGGATTTTAATCCCGATCTTCCCGTAATTAGAAAGCTAGTCTATTTATATTGTGACGCCTTAAACCATAAAATCATCAAGTCGGAATACATGATGTTTTAGCAACTTTTTTTGGTATCTGTCATGGGCATATCACAATTTGACTTGGTATTATTTTCTGTATTTAAAACATTTATATTCAATTTTCAGTTGCCACTATGTCCATGACAAATATTTAAGAACTGTTGGGATAAAAATTTGAAGAAATTAAATTTAACATATCTAATACCGAAACAATATTGTATTAAGTTTCGTCAAAAAATATATATATTTTTTTGTAAAAACTTAAAAACTGCAACAATGAAAAAGACAGACTTTAAAATCTATTCGTATTCTCTCCTCCCTTCAAATTACAAAGGAAATTGAGGTTTTCCTCCAACAACCATGCTTGTGTTTCTCAACAGGAGAAGTATTTCTTCTCAGTTAAGATTCTCTTTATAAGCTCCCATCCCAAAAGTGGGGGGATAACAAATTAAAAGCTTTATCGTGTTAAGTGGGAGAGAATAGCCTTTCCTAATGCCAGTGACAGGTTTAACCCATCATTTAAGATGTTGTTACACTCCTCTTGTTGTGGCAGGCTGTCCAGCGGACAAACGGGTTCTCGGCAGAAGACAGAAGAGCCTACCACCCTCTCCGACATCCCGCCAGATACGTGAGGCCAATGTCAATACATGATTGGAGTCACGCTGGGGACAATGTGCCAGCATATATGGTTACAATGAGTGTCGTATTGACATCATTACCGGCGCTATCTCGGTTGCTTCTATATCACTGCCAACAAGACTAATATTTTGATGTCATGAAGACAAGTAGTCGTTGTCAAAAGGACAAATACTTTATTGCTTCTGACATATTCATTACCCTTTTGAAACCTCGCCCGAAGAGAGAGAGGCCGCCTCCATGTCTAGATGACCTTTATTCGTTACCAAGTGGTACCTACAGTATAAAATGTAATATTTATGTTCGGGAATGTCCAATTACCCACACTTTTTTTTAAAGTATTAGGTGTGGAATATTAATAGCTTTTGTAGTGTATTCGGATAATTTATTTTGTGAGGGATTTACTGATATACAGTCCAATATCCATAGGAAGAACCTTATATGACAGATATAAAACCTAATAGATCTACTTCATGTGTTCATAAATTAAGTTATGTGATCTGCAGCTATCACTCTTGATAGATAATATTAATATCCATGAAATAACACTGATAATACAGTAACATATTATCATGGTTGGCTGCAAATAAATATGTTTGTATTTTCTAAAAATCCATCCCTGTCTATGAAAATATAGCTCTATCCATAAAAAGAAAGTTTAAGTGAACTACACTACCAATAGTGTAACTACTACTATTATTCAAAAATATTATATACCGAAAGGCTTGTCATAAGATGCGTGTAAAATTATTAGATCCATCTTGACATCTACAATAATTTATTATAGAGTGATGTTTCTTGCATTGAATCGACGAAGGGAAAGCTACTGCTTTTCATAAGAATCCTGGTTCAAGCCCACATGGCTCCAAAAATTTATTAGGTATGTGTGTGTTTGGGTCCACCCACTTTCTTAACGAGAGTTCGTTATTGGAGACTAAAGTTTGGGTGTCTCAATTCACGCCCGTTAGGTTGAGCTGCTTTATGAATGGTGGACTGTATCTATAATGTGCTCGTTTGACTGTTGTCCAACTCTTGCGTCAACTTGATAGAAGCACCATGCTTGTCTGAGAGTATTTGGGCTAATTTTTCTGTTTGAGGTACAAGGGAAATACTGCTAGGGATGCCCATAAAGATACGAGAAGATAAGATGAGAGCAGGTGTACGAGAGATAGGAGAAGAATAATACAATTGCTAATCGAAGAGCAACTCGTATCATCCAGATTCATCTCTCAACAGGCTGTGAACCTGATGGTAAATGGTAAAAGAGGGGTGAGGGGGGGGGGATGAAGTAATAGTGTCTTGTTTAGCAGTAACTTGCCCGGTATAGCAGTAACTTGCCCGAAGGCTAAACAGAAGGAAATGTTCCCGTGGGAGTTAGCCCTCAGTATCGGGCAGCAGTGTTAGATTCTTGGCTGCACGATTCTTCTCGTTGGTTGGTTCCAGAGGGAAATATCTAACGAACAGGACTATTCAGGTGGGGTTTTGGGATGGGAAATGGAGGGAAGGAGAGTGGGGAAGTCTA
The DNA here is from genome assembly GCA_902151425.1 of Timema shepardi. NCBI lineage: Eukaryota > Metazoa > Arthropoda > Insecta > Phasmatodea > Timematidae > Timema > Timema shepardi. The sequence continues at coordinate 18,134 of CABFVX010006993.1, forward strand.
GGTGGTAACGACTAGCACAAGCCATTGTTTCGAGAGAGGCTCAAGACTTCCCTTTCAACCCAATAGTAGGATCTCAGGTTGTACGCATTTATGATCATTTCTCTAATGGGGTAGGAATGATGAAGGAAGGTAGTCTATCCGCATTTGCGTGGAAGGAGATTGGGAAATAGTTTTAGGGAAAACCACCTTCAGTGGACCTGACCGGGATTTGAACCGAATCTCCCCATCATCCATAGGCCAGTCTAACACGAGAGGGACATCTTTCGACAACAAAGAAAAAAGGGACAGGTAGGAGAATTATTTAGGCTTTGATGCAATATTTTCTAAAGCAATACTAGTAAGTGTAGCCCGCACCTTTCATTTAAGCTCAGCTAACGAAGTTGATTAATATTCGGATAAACATTTCAAATATATTTAAACTAGTTTTAGTTACATATACAGTCGTTACTGGATACTGATTTAAATTAAATTTAGTTGCAACACAAATAAATATGGTCTTGGTTTTTTTAGATAACTAGGAGCTCCCTCAATTTGATAAGTCAGTAGTTCCTAAAGCAACAAACATCCTCCAACTTAGAACATGGTAAATTTAGACATACAAAGGCTTTTACCTTGAAATCTAGTCGCTGTCCGCCATCGGGGTGCAGACAGAATAAAAAAAAGGGTCAAAATCCTTGAGGTTCAGGCGGGACTGGGTATTGGGTTCTTACGACTACCCCCCCCCCCTCCCTCCTTTACCCTAAAGGGTCTTGAAGAACGTACTAGGTGGGGTCGTAGCTCTCTCAGGAATTGGAGAAAAAAAGAGGACTAGCGAGAGCTCAAGAAATTGGGGGAGTAAGAGAGAGAAGTAGATTTCGTGTCACGACTACAAAGTAATGGGGAGCACCCTCCCACAACTTTTTTTTTTCCTTTGGCCATTCTACATACAGTTCAGTGACTCGGTAATTGAGAATTGAATTTTCGTATCGTTCTCCCTTGCACCCCTTTTATCCTTTTTCATACTAACTCTTCTGTCCCTTTTTCATACTAACTCTTCTGTCCCTTTTCTCTCAAAGTAATATCAGCTTTGTTTACAATTTATTTACCACAATCTTTTTACATTATTTATATAAGTATAGTTTGAGTTAGTTTTCTGTATGTAGTGTGAAATAATTTGGATCGTTAATCAAAATAACGCTAATAAACCACATTTATATATATTTTTAAACAAGTCAACATTGTTATGTTAGCCCTAGAGTAATTCCTTGATCTAGGCGGTAATCTTTTTCATATATATCAATCAAATTTATGCAACCACGTAAGTCAAATGGAGCTTGAAAACGACGCATTTTAGAAATGTATGCTCGTTTCAAATGATAAGTGAACAGGTTATGCTTATGGAATGCAAATTTTGAGAAAATCAATTGCACTCAAGGTAAAAACGAACAGATTGGGGATCACACTATAAGCTGTGCGTCAGTTTACTAAATATCTTTGAAGAGAGCTCAAACAGCTACTTAAACTTGACTAGAATTTTAAGAGTACTCGTACACTTCTAATATATTATATACAGTTCCTCAACTGGACGTGGACTTATAAAACAAATGTTTTAATTGTTTAAAAATTATGAAATCATATTAAATATAGGTTGAAATTGATTTTTTTTAACGAATTATAGATTATGTACTATTTACGTATATTTACCACAATATTTATTGTATATGTGTGTTATACCTAGATAAAATATATTAATTTAGAATATATTGAGGCTAGTTAATTTTGACATATATTCTAAACCTGCTGTTAAGTATAATTTGTAATGTTAAAATGTTATTTAATATTTATATTTTTATATCGTTTGTTAAGAATACATTTGAAATAAAGGTTTTTGTTTGATAATTTAATGTCCGTGTGTATGGGTTTGCTTAAAATTCTATAAATCTATATGTTTATATGTATATATAGACACATATTCTAATGTGTGAAAATAATTTTTATATGCATACAGATTTTTATAGTATAATTATATTTGTAGAAACTATCATGTTTTAATCTATAACAAAATACCAAATATATATGCTCTACACAATTGAAAAAATTAGTATGGTGTAAAAAATAAGCCTTTATATGTGTTTAAGTCACTTTATGATACATATATATTTTTCAAGCACAATTTAATTAGTGGAAATTGTAATTTTTTTAATCAAAACTTAACTTAAAAATGTACACCCTATTTACTCTTGCGCTTTTACACTATGGCGTAACTTTTATGATAGAGCCATATTGTAATTTCTCAAGGATTGACTGCTAAGTTTCAAGGCACCGTGTACCGAATTGAAAATAATGATTAAAAAAAGGTTTTAAATCAACAAATGAGACCATGTACGAAACTAACACGTTAAAAAGAATATTGATAAATATATTGGCATTAATACATTTTGTAACATTTCTCGATATTAAAATCAAACAAGATGTTTTGAAAGCTAATTATGTGAATATGACTCAATTAGAGGTATATTTGAAACCGTACACTTCACTAAACCACCTATGTACTAAAAACGTATCCTGTTGAATACACACCCAATTAACGACCCTTACACAAAAAGTGTCTGTCAGTTTTTACTCGCGACACTGAAAAGGTTTTTTGTATCGTAACCTCATGTCATGGTTTGGCATTTTGTTTAAGTGGAAACACTCATTAGGAGCTGTTTACTACCAAAAGGAAGCTTGAAATAGATTTTACGAGGTAATAAAATGAGAAGTTGAAGGTTTTTATTTTTGTGGTTTTTAATTAAAAATAAAATATATTTATTAGGTTTGCTGCCAACCGGAACTTGGTAATACTTCATTGAGCTATGTTATAAGGTATACAGCTTTGACAAGCAGGAGTTAAAACAATATTTATCAATATTTTTCAAACAATAAAACTTTGCTTTTAATAACACTCTTTTTGTTTTAGTAAATAACTCGGCTATCTCTGTTATAATATTATGTACACACAATTTTGTTTTTTAATACAGCATTTAATAAAATTGTAAGCCTGTTTACACGTTCGATTCCGTTAGTTTTTTTGTTTGTGTCCCCAGTAAACTCCAAAAGTACTAATCGTATCGAGATTAGACCTCTACTAATGTAACCTTATATTAAAGAACACCAGGTAAGTTATATATCATCTCATTTTTTCATCATCTAACGAAATCGCGTTAAAAAAAACTCCTGTTATTGTGGTTAAACTTGCGTTTTAAAATATTTGTAGCAATTCAAATAATGTATTTACTTTTAATATATAAATCTTCTTTGTGAGTCTCTTCGGCAATGGGTGGTTTATAAATATCAACAAACCTATTATAAACCTATTTGGCAACGAGTGATTTGTAGGTAAGCTTTCAGTCAGTGTATTTAAAAAAAAATAATTAAAAAATACACATAAGTAAGATGTCACCTCTAGTTTGATCTTTGATTTACGTATGTAAGGCTAGGTATATAGTAATTAATAGTACTTAACTAATAGTAAGCAATGAAGTGCTCAATTCATCATTAAAATACACAAATTTATAATGAAATGTAGCGAATAAAGTTTAATAGTATTAAATATAATGTATTTTATGGTTCGTTGAAACAGAACCTAGGTAATGGACTCCACGCACCAAGGCGAACGTAAGGGAGATTGCTATCCGTTGTCGAACTGGTAACTAACCACACACCAGCGTGAACCGCTCGCGCGATCAAAGGGCGGACAAATGACGAGTTAAGTGTTTCTGGTCGAGATATTCATAGTAATGGATGCATGTGTGCGTATAATTTACGCTGCGAAAGTATCACATAACTTCTCCAATATTGAATTATATTAAGGGCTACATATCTTACCTCCCATTCTAAACACAGGGCCTATTTTGTCCCACTTCTTGTTCGTAAATCTACTGTTCATATAGCCATCCAATTCCATACTGTAAAGTATGTCATTATCTTTAACAGCTTCTATGAGCCTCTCGGTGGTTTCTGGATCCATACCGATTAGAAATATATAAAATAGAAAACAAAAAAAGTTAGGAAACCCGACATGTGGCTTCAAACTGCATCAAAATGGCTGCTTCCCGTTGGTAAACTGGGGGAACAACTCGATATGAGTGATCAGTCCGCGCATCTGACCGTGCGGCCCGGCTTGCTCGCGCGGACAGTCCGCTCGCCGGTGTGTGCCACTGCATTTACCTTAATGTGTTGGGTAGTTCGCATTCGCGTTCGCCTTGGTGTGTGGCGTCCTACGAGAGCTACTTTTAGTGTGCTTGCATTTACGTCTTAATTCTATGTATTTTTTTCAGTTATTTAGTGGTTTTTGTGTGTATTATGTTTATTTAGTTTTGTTTCTTTGATAATAAATATTTCTGTTGATGTTCATATCAAGTCCCTCCAAGTAAGAGAGACAGACACCTTTAGTGTGCCTACCTTTGAATCTTAAATTTATCTATTTCTCGAATTATGTTATGGTTTTGTGCGTAAATATTGTTTATTTAGTTTTTTCTATACTTTCTCTCGTACCCTTGTAAAACAAATTGTCCCAGAGATGTTGGTAGTGCGATAAGGATTTATGGGAAGAGACCATCTCAAACTTACCACTGCATCTACTTACTTTCTCCCTTTGAAAACTTTATTGATAAAACTAGCTTACATTGACTTAAGCTAACCATCCTTAGGAAACCGGTTTAAAAGGAATAATTATAATTGATCTATAGCAAACCTTTCGTTAGTAAAAAGAACACTGTGAAAAAAATAGTACTATCAATACAGGCATCTTGGTCTTGATCCAACATAAATATCAATCTTTGTGATCCGCCTTTTTGGTGGAGCTATGATCTTCCTCCTAAAATAATTAATCACTTGTAAATGTGTATACAGAGTGTTCTGAAACTGATAGCCCTAACTGCTCATATAGCTTGTTTGGACAATGAATAGTACAAAATCACTATACACTTACATCTGGAAAGCTATGCTAATATCATTAAATTGTGCTCAAAGTTTTGGCGTACAGCGCTAAGATAGCAAAGCTGTCGCGCATGCATGTACAACAAGTTGCATAGGAGCTAGGTGCAATTCACGGCACACGTAATACTGGCAAGCAATTTCTGTGATGTAGGACCGTTAATGATGACCCTCAGAACGTATTCGCATTTCTAGATGGACTGATGTGTTGTTTACTATTAATTGTGGTATGTTCTTCTGACATGCTTCAAGATATTTAGTTGTGTAGTGTCCCACGCCTAGCTCATATGCAACCTGTTGTACACGCATGCTTGAACATCTTTGCTTTTCCAGTGCTGTACGCTGAAACTTTGAACACAATTTAATGATATTAGCATAGTTTTCCGGATGTAAGGGAATAGGTATTTTGTATTTCTTTTGGTACAAACAAACTGTATGTGCAGTTTGGGCCTTGAGTTTCAGAACACCCTGTATTTTCTCACTTCTCCCTTTAAACAACATCAATTTCAGTGGAGAGAAACTATAGTACTCCTCTGTACCTATATAAGATAATAGTACCGTAGCTCCCTGAAGAAGCAGCTCTGAACCAATTTTTTGCATTCCCTTCCCTCTCAGCTTCCCTTCTCTATGACCCATTGAAAAAAACAAACAGGGCAACGCCTCTTCTTGGCGTCCACTTGGCGGGAGATAAAACCCACGTGCTGGGACGCCGTCAAATGTTCCTCCCGGCTGGAGAAGTTTGGCGAGAATTGCTCCTCTTCTAGAAGCATGGATACTGTTATCTCTCTTGGGGAGGCTATTACTTACATATGGAAGTCTATGGAGTGTGAGGGTGGGGAGGTTAATAGCGGGGAGGGGGGAGCGGGGTTTCGGGCTCTTGAGGTTTTGCTGTGGTCATTCTCATCCTAATTACTAGAGTTCCCCTTTTGTTAGAGAAGTTTGGTACTTTCTGAACAAAATGTTACACCATTATTATTGTTACCATGATCCAAGATTTTTTATCTTTAAAAAACGTGTCGTCGAAACGTTGTTGCTATCTAAAATAGGCAAATATAATATAAATGTTTACAATTTAAATATGTTCTAAGGTAAGTAAAAAGTGTTTAATTTAATTTTGTAAGGTATTTAAGATCCCAAACCTTTGAATTGATGTGAGGCCTATAATATATAATCCAATTGATTGACAATTTAATTTTAAAATAAATAATTATAAAAATTCATTGATGGCGTTAAGAAATTCTTAAATTATACTATATATTTATTTATTAATCAAACGACCATTAGAAATGATTTTAAAGGTAATGTTTGAAAAAACTATTTAAGCTAAACAAAACCCCAATGCAATAAGTATTTTTTAATGTTTAAATATCACTTTTAATTTTAAGGTTTGAAGATTTTGTTTTTTCTACCACATCTTGGTAATCATTAAAGCTAAACGCATACATATTAACTAAGACATTTGGATAGGGATGCGTAAGGCAAAATCTAGAGGAAATGTGCCTACTTTGGAGTCGAAGGAGAGTGAAAAACAATTTATAAAACGCAGCACTCAGTACACCCATCCAAGATTCAAACCCTAGCCTCCCCATCATCAATAAATAATACTAAACGAGATTGACATTTTAATCACAGAACAGTTGACATATTCTAGAGTATTGGGATTGGGAAGTAGGCTTAGAGGGAATCGACCCGTGTGGGCGTGAAGAAAAATTAAGAAAAACTCGTCGTTAAAAAACAAGCCGTGGCGAACCTTTCCCAACGCACCGGGTCGGAATGTACTCATCGACCTCCAAATCAATTACCGACCAACGCATTGCGAGGCTTAGAACAAAAGGTCCACACTCCGGGGTATCATTTCGTTGTTAGAACTTGCCATTGATCGTCGTTCTACACAACATTTATATCTGAATACATATTTTTAATAATAAAACGGAAATATTTAATTACATTTTGTTGAACTCTTTCATCAACCATTTTTGATTTTTGTCTTGTCTGGTTTTACAATGATGGGGAAGTAAAGGCTCAAATCCCAAAAGTATAATATTGAGAGTTTTCCCCCTAAATGTTTTATTACTCTTCCTTCATGTAAATGAGGGTACATTGTAATAATAAGTCCTCAATTTGAAACAACATAAACCTTAGATTATCTGGGGCTTAGGGTAACCTCAACTATATATATATATATATATATACATAAAAGCATCGAGACTATAACAATAATTTTTAAAAAAATTCCAGGGTGTCCTCTGGGGGATTTGAAATTTGTAAGGGACTATTTTATCCAGACTGTGCTCCGAAATGATCTCCTCCCCCTCTCTACACTCACCTGCCAGGCGCTACGGATCTCCATGGCTCGTCCAGGGTGCTGTCCGGAAAGGTAACCAGCATGATCTTCGCCAACAGTATACAAACAAGGGAAAAGGGGTTTTTGCTCTATGAGTCCTATGCAAAAAAAAAGTATACATAAAAAAAAAACTTTTATAACTAAATATTTCCGGGGAAAAGTATTTTATAGGGTAGGACCTATAGGAGAAAAAACAATTCTTGAGCTGCCTACCAGACGTCATGGTTAAGTTATAATGCTAATCCTTACAAGTTATTATATATATAAGATTTTCTTAACTTAGGTAAAAACAATTGTTATAACATGACAAAAAAAAAAACAAGAAAAACAAACACGCGGTCCTTGCACGGTCCAGAACCCGTGACCTGTCCGATTTAAATGTATTCAAGGAGAGTAGATTAACTGTGAAGATCTGGAAAAACTGAGTAGTCTAGTAGAAAGAGAAGAAAAAAATATGTATATAAGATTTTGACGTGTTTTTTTAAGTGATTTAACTCTGGATCAGATGATAAAGAGAAAAACTATTATAGATGAGGTAAGGTAGAGAGAAATATGGTGGAATATCACCCTGGGTTTTGGTATACTCCGTAGATTACGGAGTAGCCGTCGAGTATGGCTGCTGATTGTTTTTCTGCGAAGACTGGTCCCTTCTTCATCCTGAGCCACGATTTAGCGCCGGTCCATGAAAACTTTCTACTTAAAAACTTATTTGTTACTCCCGACCACCAATCCAACACACCATCTTCTTTAGTCATATAAAGCGCCAGTCCTGGTCTTGTCGCGCCTTTTTCCCGCCTCCCGACATCAATTCTGCAGGCTTTGATAAGGTCCCTCCGGTAGCATAAGGAAAGAAAACTTTGAAAACCAGGTGAGTTAATAATGAAAATTCTTAAGAAAGGTCAAATGAAAGGGAAGAGAAAAAAGGACAGAAATAAAGCTGATTTTATGAAGCTAGGAATTCAGAATGATTGTCGAAAGACAGAATTTGAAGTGAAACATCCAATTTTAAGGTCGGGTGGTGGTCCATCAACCCAAACTATGTGTGCCTTACGCTCACTCCTTCGTACGAAATAATTTGGACGCTCTGGTATGGAGAGGGGCATGCGAGGTGGTAATCCACATGTAGACATCGGGGTGCTGGGCATGCGCGCTGGCTTCATCTGTTCTGTGCCGCGCACGCGCAGTGAGGACCGGCCAGGTATCGTCTAAAACTTGCTGGAGCCATTCTAACGTTAGCGAGGAATATAAGATTGTCATAGTCTTGCACGTAAGCCTGAGTTCAGGATGATGTTTATAATATCTTTAAATGTTTAAAATAGTGTTATGGACCGTGCAGAGCTTACAAAGAGACAGGACCAGAATTTAAGAAAAAAATAATATAGAATTAAACAAAGTGTCGGATATGAGTTATTTTTTATTGGTCCGCTAGGAGCGGTAAATGACATCTTTCGAACTGAAGCAAATCAGGTGTAACAACAAAATTTAATTTTACTAGTTAAAAAATTATGTTAAGCACAAATGTTAATTGAACTTTGTTACAACATTCCCTCTAAATCTTTTTTATTACTACCTTATTAGTGAAAATATGCTTTTAACTAAAAAGGATAGTAGGAAGGTTAATAGCTCTGAAATTTTTAATACTTTTCAAGAGAGCCTCTTCTATTACCGTTTTTTAATATAAATATTGAATGTATGACTGTATATAATATATAATTTACAGTTGAAAGCTTTGTATTTAAGAAAAGTATATTTCCATTAAAGTTGCCCTATTTTTGCTAGGGCAAACCAAGAAGAAAACAAACAAGTATTACAATATTATTTCAATTTTTACGACAAATAAAATAAATAGCTTTTATATATTACAAAATAGAAATAATTAAATAATAATAATAATAAGCAAAAGTTAAAAGTTTACTCATATTTGACCTAAGATTTTGCCTCCATCTTGCACTGTCTTTTTGGCATGTTTAAAGTTAAAGGACTGTTAATTAAATTTAATATATAAATACATTTCCAAACCACGAAACAAACATATCCCTTCATTTAAACTTACATTCTCACAATGACGTAAGAATTAAAATATAATGTAATGACTAAACTTATAGAATATACGGGACTTTCCCTAATTGTGTTATACTTTCGCATACCATCCTGACAAAAAATAATGTTAATAGGCCTCCTAGATTACCGATTGCTGGGTAAAAGATAACAAAACAAAAATTGTGAAAAACTGAGTCAATCGTGTGTCCCGAAGTGGTCCTTTGAGACACCAGCACTATCATCTAAAAAAACGGAACAATCCTGGAAAAACGGGACTTCTGGTAACCCTAATTTCTACGATACACTTTTATTAGTAAAAAAATGGCAATAGAATACGTATATTTGCAATTCTGTGCTGATATATTTTAAATGGGCTCTCTGTTTTTAATTCTAAAAGAATTCCAAGATTGTTGTGAGAGTTTCGCCACTAACCATGTTCCCGCTTCTTAATCGCCTTAAACACTAGGGAGAGCTAATAAAAAGGAGGGAGCGCATTCTACTTGGAGCTGATCTTCATAACCAAGACTAGAGGAATGAGCGCGTTACAACATCTGCAATGGATATTGCTTTCCTCTCGCCAGTTTCTTTTTAACTCCTCCAACCCCTTTCGATCCTACCCACCCAAACTTCCTCCCCAATCTTGACCTCAAGTCCCTCCCACCCTCACACTCTTAATACGTAAAAAAAAGATAGAGATAAAAAATAGAATATCCTTTGAATCCTTTTCATAGATTGAAAAAAAATCCTTTTTGCCTGCTTCACTGTAGGTCACCTCGGTTGGAGGATTCGTGTCCATTAGCTTTCTTTTGTATCCACACAGACAGATGGCGCGCAAAACCACTTTGGCCAGTTTCTTATCAAGATTTTTAAAAAAATGGAATCGTTTCCTGTTATTGCCCATCTCCTGAAATCCGTGAAACACATTACAATTTCTTGATACATGAAAAATGATGAGTGAATATGGAGTTATGGCCTAATTGAATAAATCTAGCCACAATTGGAAAGCTTTTCTCATAAGTATAATGCTCTACAATAATATCCAACAGTTTTGGATTCAATCAGTATAGTTAAATAACATATATTATTTAATATGTTACATTGATTAAAAATGGATATCCACGATCATATCTGTTGCATATATGCTTGAATATATACAGAAAAGGGTTTAATATTTTTCTTCGTGATAACTTCTGACAATTTTTTTTTAAAACATACTTTTCTTATCCAGTTTTTTTTTTATCTCATATCACTTGAATTATAAATAGTTAAAAATAATTGATTCTCAAACAGTGGTCCACACACCTACACTAGCATACAGACAGGATGGAGAAACCACAGTTATATATAACATGTGTAAATCTGCCTTAGTACTTACAACTGAGATACGAACCTCAACCTTCTCGTTACTGGTGCTCCATAATAATAAGAGAATAACGTCTTAGACCATATATCACATGTGCGATTCAAGACCGATAAAACATCTTGTATAAATGCATTGTTCCCAGTTTTTTTTAATTGGTCTATTTTTAATTTTATACCATTTAAAATCATTTCTCTTCATGTTTTTCTTAGTAAAAAAAATTATAGAGAGGTTTTGTAATTTCATGTCAACTCATTATTCTCGGAATCGTCTTCACGGTCTAAGTTCTTTGCCCCTTGGCATGTGGTGGACGTTCTTTTGTAGTTGAGAGCCCCGTCGCGTTTTGTTTGACAAGTTTACTTACATCGTTTACCAGCCGATAAACAAAAAGCTGTGGCGGGCGTGTTTCTGGTTGAGACTTCAAACCACCCTGTAGTGTTTACTTGTAATCGTTATTCACTGAAACGTGTTGTGGGACATTTTGTTTATGACGGCTTCTGGATGGTAGTCTGTTGTCAAATGGTTAGGAAGCTGGTTTTTAGAGATGTAGATATTTTAAATGGTAGATGATTCAACTTTTTTTTAAAGGCTTCAATAAATAAAATAACAGTTTTTTAGTATCTGAAATAGATAAACTATTGTAACACCGTACTGAAAAATGAACTCAAAATTATAACAAATATTGTCTTTTTGTGCGTCCCTAAACAGAAAAAAAGAGGATTTGACAGCTATGTCTGTCTCTCTGTCCCTGTGGCTTCAGATTTGATAGCTTTTATTAAAACTTGACATTTAGCCTTTATGTGGGAATACTGTGGTTAGGTTTATCAATGTTTATCATAGTCGTTAATTTAAGGGTATTTTTTCTGAGATCTATTTTTTTTAAATCAGAAATTTTTCAAAAGTGGCCGTAAACGATTGTGTTTAAAATAAATAGTATACCTGAGAGGTGTTTGATTTTACAACCTTTTAGAGAAAAACATTGTTAAACGAGTATTCTTTTAACTTTTGGAAAATTATTAAAACGTTTTATTTAAAATGGCATATCTGGGGAATATTTTATGCATATTCATTCCCTATATTTGTAACATAAGAGTTGTAACTTCGCAGGTAAAAGGGCTCTTAAGTTCCAACACAGTCACAATTATGTTCAATATAAAAATATCCAATATTCCATGGGTCCACAAATAAAAAATTCCACCTTATTAAATTATTTTAATGAAAAAAGGGATAAAAAAAGGTCCTGTGTACCAATTACAAAAATGTACAGCTAGCAAAAATGTCCACGGTTTTAAAGAGAAAAAAAAAGATCAAGGCACCTTTTTTTTTAAAAAAAATCCATAGATTGCAATACATTAATATAAGCACTCTATTATAAATTTGGAGAGTTACTTACAGTTATATTTACAGTGTTATATATTGGCGATTGTTATGTAAATGGCGTCTAGCATATTGTAAACATCACTTACTTCCGTATATGGGTCAACGTTGAGCTTCAGGTGGTAACATATATCTTGGAGGAGCTGTTTCACAATGTTAGTTCTCTTAATATTGGTTGGATCACCACATGCTATACATGAATATACTCTACGCTGGTTGGTGATAATATTCTGTTTATAGAATTCCTTAATTAACATGGCCTGAATTAATTTGTGTTATCGCATTTTATATGTCCTTCCCCCCCTCCCCCTCATCATGTGTGTGCAACAATGTATAATATATCGTTTCACAAAGCTTACGATTTTTAAGTAAAATTCTAATATTTAGATAAATGAGAAACAACTATGTGTGATGTAGCGTACCATTTATTTAGTAGGCGTTAGAGCACTTTCTTAACAAACTGATCATATCTGTAGATGACTTCAAAACTAACTATATAATAAACACATCATCCAGTCGCTCAGACATCTACAGCAGCCCCATGGCTTCTTTGGTGCTGACTGACAGTTCACAACTGACAGCTAAAAGCTTTGAAAATCTACCAAACCAAATTATGTATCCCTACGCTGAACCATATGATCTGCAAAAACATGTGTTTAGCAGCTGTCATTTCTGACTGTCAAAATTTAGGTATATACCTAAATGTTGACTGTCAGAAGTAAGCTGTGAGCTGTCAGTCAGCAGCAAAGAAGCCATGGGGCTACTGTACTTATCACCGTTAAGGGGAAAGCCCCAATTCACAAAACTATGATTATCTCGCTCATAGCTATAATCCTCGGCTGAGTAGGCAGTATCTTGATAGCTCAGCATGTTTAGAACTGAAAACTTAAGCCAGACATTCCAAGGTCCCTAGTTTATTCTAGGATACATTTCTCAAATATACGTCAATTATCGACAGAGTCAGCTATAATTTAAAATGGTGTATGAAAATAATCGTTCCCTGCCAGCGGTTTCTCACTCTCTTTCCAATCAAATATAGGCTTTCCATCCCCTTTAATATCCTGCCACACTTTAATAATTTTATTTAGATTAGAAAGTTTAATTCAGTGCTCGCCAGTAATCCCATTAGAACCTTCGGGTAAGAAACATATGACGCCCAGTGCAAGACTGTAGGGTTATATGAACGTTGGGGGCGGGAGGAGGGTTAAAAAGGGGGGTAGAGGAGGGAATGATTTATGGTTTCTAGATCCAACAGGACCTTTATAAGATGATGTTTCCTGGAACACGCCATTCAATGAACCCTTATTAAAGTACTTAGAACAAAATGGGTATATATCTCAAGAAGTTCAGACAAGAGAGATAAATAAAAAGCTTCATTTATTTCAGAATAACATTTTACATATGTTTGCTAGATGTAGTTTTGTGCTAGTATTATTTTTTTCAAACTTGATATGGCTTTGGCTATATATATTTACATTATTTTATTTATTTGGTTAACTTTTACTGACATAATTGAGAGCCCACCTCACTATGGAAACAGCTTGAACCAAACGTCGAAAATTGGTGAGGTTTTTTTTTACATTCTTCTGTGGAAAACAATGGAATTGAAACAATTGAAGCCAGCTAACACATTTTAATTAAAAAGCATACAAAACAAATAATACTATTTTTATAAATAAAAAACATTTTATTGATTCAAATTCATCTACTCTGTAGTAAGGAATTTGTAAAACCACTCTTTGATGAGACTTATGGCTCAAGATCAATCTTACGTCTAATTTCCCCGCAAATCGACCATCAGATGGGCCCTTAAGTTCAAAGGGTTTACTTAAAAATAAAGGTAGATAAAAGTGATATTTCAACAGTTAGCACACGTGCCAATGGCCACCTCGATGAAAGACAAATTCTGTCAGGATTTTATCCAATAGGATGTTATTTCTCCTATTTTCCTCAGCCAATATTGATACACTTTTATTTATATTATACAAATCAAATTTATACTTTAGGTCAGGGGTCCCCAATGATTTTTGACGGAGGTCTGTTCTAAAAACTTGACATACTTCCGTAGTCCGGCAAAACCCTAACGGTGACTCAAATGCAGGCCCTAAAGGACTGTACTAATTCAAAAATGTGTGTTAATTTTCTTTTAGTTATTTTACCTATTTACTACTGCTGGCCTTCCATGTCTACTACCCGCCCACCACGGTTATAGAATCATTTCTTCTGCTTATTGCTATCTTACTAAGGTCCTTAAAAAGGTGTCTGCGGTCAGGATGCAGACCGTGGTCCACCTTTTGGCGACCATTGCTCTAGGATATAATGTATAGTAGCCCCTTGGCTTCTTTGGTGCTGACTGACAGCTCACAACTGACTTCTGAGAGCCAACATTTAGGCATATACCTAAATTTTGACTGTCAGAAGTGACAGCTGCTAAACATATGTTTTTACAGATCATATGGTTCGGCGTAGGGATACATAATTTGGTCTGGTAACTTTTCAAAGCCATCAGCTGTCAGTCAGCACCAAAGAAGCCATGGGGCTACTGAAGTTTACGTTAACGTGTCAGTACTAATATTAAAACAACTATTTTTTTAAGTTTGAAACTGTCAGAAAAACCCAGCAGTATTTGTGATATTACCAAACCATACCAAGACCGAGGATACCCTTTGTTTAATGGACCCTTCTTCTTCGAGCACTGTAATTTTACGGTGTATACGTTCTCCCTTATTTTATCCCTCTTCTTCTTCCTAGACTTCCTTCTTTTTTAAGCACCTCCTAAAGCACAACAATAGCTAGAACATAGAACGTAATATAAACTCGGGACAGTTACAAAGGATTTGGTGCATCTGTTGTCTGCACGTCGCAGCTAAGCTCACTTATTAGGGGCTCGTACGGGGGTTACGGAGGGAGGGGTAGTCGGGGGG